>LOJH01067144.1:0-10257 GCA_001685095.1 Ellobius talpinus | reverse complement strand
TGGAAGAGCAGGCAATGCTCTTAACCACTGAGCCATCTCTCCAGCCCCTAGAGGATAGCTTTCTAAGGCTGGGTCTTTCCTTCCACCCTTGTGTGTGTTATGGGAATTGAACCTTAGGTTTTCAGCCTTGCATGGACTTGGTCTTAAGTAATTTTAATCTGACCCCCTAAGCCATTTCTTTGGCCCCCTGGCCTTGACGTTTTAAAATTAGAAAAAAATGGTATTAAAATACCCTAGCTCCTGTTGTCTTCGGCTTTATTGAGTCAGGGTTTCTCTGTCGTACCCTTGGCTATCCTGGAACTCACTATGCAGAGCAGGCTGGCCTTGAATGCACAGAGACTGTCTCTGCCTTTGGCTCTTACAGTCTTTTAATATGGGAAATTTTAAGTGGGGCATTGTAATTGCAGCACTCCGGAAACTGAGACTACTGTGTCATGAGTGTATGGTCAGTCTATCTGAATAGCCAAAACCCTCTCCTAAAAGTGCAATACTTGGGAGGCAGAGGCAGAGGCAGAGGCAGAGGCAGGCAGATCTCTGAGTTTGAGGCCAGCCTGATCTACAAAGAAGAGTTACACGATAGCCAGGGCTACACAGAGAAACCCAGACTAGGGGAGAAAGAAAATAAAGAAAAATAAAATATAAAAGAAAGAATGCAAAACAAAATAAAACTTTAAAAAAGTATTTTTCCACAGTATATGAATGTGAAATTTGTGTGTTTGGGTGTGTGAGTGGGGAGATAGATATGTGTCAGTGTACTTTTTTATAAAAAAGATTTTACTTATGTGTGTATTTTATGTATATGGGTGTTTCATCTGTGTGTATGTCTGCACACTAGAAGAGGGCATCAGATCCCACGGGACTACAGTTGTAGATGGTTATGAGCTGCTGTGTGGGTGCTGGGAATTGAACTCAGGACCTCTGAAACAGCAGTCAGTGTGCTCTTAGCTGCTGACACTTCTCTCCAGCCATGGTGTGTCTGTGGAGGTCAGAGGACAATTTTGAGTGTCTATCCATACCTTCCATCTTTTTTAGTACAGAATCTCTTTTGTTGTTACTGGGGATGCTCTTGTCTCTGCCTCTCATGTTACTGTAGGAGCACTAGGATTACAGATTCATGCCACCTTGTTCAGTTTTTCCTTAGTTCTTCGGATTAGAATTTGGAGTCTTTGTGTTTGAATAACAAACTCTTTAACTATAGTACCATCCTGCCAAACTGAAAGTATTATTTTGACAGTAAAACTTAATAATGTTAATGTCTGTGGAAGAAGTTAACCAATTTGTCTGACTTTGTTACTATAGCTTGCTTGCTTTGTTGTCAAGGTCTAGCTTTGAATCCAGGCTAGCTTTGAGGTTACTATGTATCCCAGGCTATTCTCTAACTCTTGAAACCTTCCTCTCTCTACTGAGTGCTGGGATTATAGGTTTGCATCAACCTACCTAGCTTTCCTCCTCCTTCATCTTCCTCCTCTTCCTCCTCTTCCTCTTCTTCTGCCTCCTCCTCTTGTTCTTCTGTGTGTGTACGTGTGAGCGTGTGTGTGAGTGTGTGTGTGTAGATGTGGAGGGAAAGAGCGAATATGAGTATGGATATGAGTACCTGGTGAGGCCAGAAGAGGACATTGGATTTCCTTGAGCTGGAGGTACAGGCAGTTGTGTTCTATTCTATGTGGATGCTGAGAACTGAACTCATATCTTTTACAAAAGCAGGAAATGCTCTTAACTGCTGAGCCATCTTTCCAGCCCCAGAAATTTGCTATGAACTCCTGAGTTTTCCTTCTGGTAGTGGAAGAAATACTTTAGTAAACATGCATTTTTGTGATAAAATTGTACATAAACCATGCAGTAGTATGCTGCATTTTGAGAATTTTCCTGAGATTCTTAATATAGAAAGGTGATTTAAAAGAGTACTATAAAAATTGGCAATATACTATAGGAACATGTATTTTACTTTACTGGGAACAGGTTCTTACTATGTAGCCCTGGCTGGCCTAGAACTTGATTTGTAGATCAGGCTGACCTTGAATTTAGAGAGAGATGCCTGCCACTGTCTCCTGAGTGCTTAGATTAATGACTTGTGCCACTGTATTTTTACTGCTTAATCCACTACTTTAATTACCGTTTTTTGATTTTTCAAGACAGGGTTTCTCTGTAGCTTTGGAGCCTGTCCTGAACTCACTCTGTAGTCCAGGCTGGCCTTGAACTCACAGAGATCTGCCTGTCTCTGCCTCCCAAGTGCTGGAATTAAAGGCATGCGCCACTACTGCCTGGCTTAAAGTAGTGTTTTTGTTTGTGTGTGTGACAAATATTTCAATTTGACCTGATTTATTGCCAATACCATGAGAGAATATTACTTTAGTATTATCATCTGTTTATTGTCTTAATCATTTTGTAGCTTAATTATTATTTTAATATTATATACATGCAAAATAGTGAAGTTTACTTTCTTTTAGAAAGTGTCAGTAAACATTTTTCTTTCAAAAAATATTTTTTAGCTGAGTGGTGGTGGTGGTGCCAGCACTCAGTAGGCAGAGGCTGGTGAATCTTCATGAGTTTGAGGCCAGTCTTGTCTACAGAGCAAGTTCAAGGATAGCCATGGCTACATAAAGAAACCCTGTCTGGTGTGTGTTTGTGTGTGTGTGTGTGTGTAATTTTATGTGTTTTAGTATTTTGCCTGTATGTATGTATGTCAGCCACATGTATACCTGGTGCCCCTTGGAGGTCAGAAGGATCCTCTGGAACTGGAGTTACAAATGGTTGTGAGCTGCCATGTAGGTTTTGGGAACTGAATTTGGTCCTCTTTAAGAGCAGCTGATGCTCTTAACACAGCAAATCTTCCTTCCTTCCTTTTTTTTTTCCAAGACATAGTTTCTCTGTGTAACAGCCCTGGCTGTCCTGGAACTTGGCCTTGAATTTAGATAGACCCACCTGCCTCTGCCTCCCAAGTGCTGGGATTAAAGGTGTATGCCTCTGCTGCCTGTCATAAATGTTTCTTGAAAGGGACAAAATAGTGACTATGTTAGGTCTTGGTGTGTAGTTCAACTGCTTTGCTACTGTGGCATCAAACTATCCATAGACAGAAAACGACTGATTTGCAGGTTTTGTATTGACTATTCCAGGGAGTTTCTTTAGTGGGCTGATGAACATAGAGAAAAGGATTTATAATGCCCCCTATGCATAATTGAATTTTTGTGTTGGTTCTTTGTGGTAATGTTCTTATAGTTTCCTTATTTAAAAGTTTATTAGCATATATTAATTATATATAACAATTCATTATGACGTTTTCACCTGTATGTAGTATAATTTGTCCGTATTTAACCACGTTACCCTTTCTTGCTTCCCTTTTATTCCCATTGTTTCCCTTCTTCCCATCTGTGAATGTCTGTGAATTTTGCTATATAGGTTATAGATACAGACTTTTTTTTCTCCTCTCTTTTATCCTCTCCTAGTGTTGGATTAGATTGAACCCCTCTCAGTTCATTGTCCATGCTAGACCAGTCTTCTATCACTGAGCTACATCTCTTGCCCTTGATCTATTTCAGACAACTCCATGCTAGTCCATGCTAGACTCAGTCCTGTGATCCTATGTCTCAGTGGTCCACTGATGAGATCACAGAGCTTTGCCACCAAGTTGGTTGGAGTTCCTTGACAGAAGCATAGGTACATGTTGTGACTCTGATTTTCAGTTGTTCTTGATTTGGAGGCTTGTAACAAACTAGAAGGTGAAATCTAGGATGTCCTTAGTCACAAACTTGGCATACATAATGTAATTTTCAGAATTTATTCAAATTATTTTTTCTCCAGTGAATAAAGTATCTAGTGGCTCAAATGTCATAGTGCTGAAATTTTAAAAAATGTTTGCAGACATGAGGAGGAGCATCGTCGTCGTGAAGAAGAGATGATCCGACACAGAGAGCAGGAAGAGTTGAGGAGACAGCAGGAGGGCTTTAAACCAAACTATATGGAAAATGTAAGTAGAAGACTGCTTAATTAACATGATTTCATTAGTATGTTGGATGGTGTGCGTTTAGAAGTTTTTAGATTTTTGTAGTATTTAATAGTATACTTTCTGATTCTTGAATTTTTTTATGGTTGTTAAACAACAAGTGATTTTGTTAATGTCTTTTAAGTAGTACACTCATTGAAGTAATATTTATACCTTAATAAAATGGCTGTTATAGTTCTGTTTTAATTGACTGGTAAGAATACATGCTCTTCAATAAGATACCTTGATGCAGGCATCATCTCTACCTGATGTTTGCACTGTACCATTTCAAGAATTTATTTTTGAAAGTTTTAGATATATGCAGTGTCAACCATAATACCTCTAAACACAGCTGAACTTTTTGTCTTGTACATTTCCTTTTCTGAATTATTTTGTATAAAATACTTAGCATTATTCGATTTTGTTAATGAGTGTGTTACTATTAAGCCCACATCTGAAAAGGTCTTATAAGTGGATCTGTAGAGTGGGCCTTTCATATTGTCTCATGTATTCCCATTAGCTACAATTTGTAGGAGCTTTCCACTTCCTTTCTTCCTTCCTTTTCACACTGTGCACCATTATGTAGACTAGAGCAACTCTTCTATGGGCTTTTCCTGGTTATAGGTTATTCGACACAACTCTTCTGTTCCTGAATTTCCTTCACAGTAGTCCAGGCTTAAATTTTTAAAAATTATTTATTAGGACTTAGGAGCTTGTGCTGTGGTTGTGTTTGGAGGTCAGAGGACAACCTTCTTATACCTTATATGTATTCTGGGGATCAAACTCAGGTCTCCAGGCTTGCTCTCAGCAAATGACTTCTCGCCGGGCTCACGTTTTTTGTTTATTTCACAATAAAGGTGGCTCCATGAATACTTCAAAAATACTAAATTCTCTAAGTTCTTAATGATAATTAAGCAAGAGTTTCACTGTTTACTTGAATTCTGAAAAATATCCACTGTTATTTTTCTTGTCAAAAGCCAGATACTTTAAGAACTAAAACTTACTTAGTAAGTTTCTGAGTCTGAAAATATTAAGTCTTTGGTGCTTTTTTTCAAATCTCTAGTTCTCATTCTTTTGTATCTGGGAATGATTTTTTTCTTTTTTATAGAATGAAGAAACACATAGTAAAAGAAATCTTATAGTAACAGGAAGTGTTTGTTCTACTATTACCTAAGTATTCTTTGCATGGAAATTATGTACCATTTAAATTCAGTTAGATAAATGCCTGTAATTGTTCTATCACCAAATTAACCAATGAAAAAATTTTAAAGCCTTTTGAATTTTTATTTATTAATTTGTAGCTTTATCTTTCAATTATCTTTTCCTTCTTGGATACTAAGCATTTAATGACTTATTTTAAACTGCAGTCTCAGTAGTTTTCAACATAAATCTGTTGGTCTTAACAATGTGAAGATGCTGTGTAATGTAAAAGGAAGTAGAATTTAGCATATTTCCAGACTAATATTGGTTATCACTCTTCAAATAATCATCATGTGTAAGCCATATATATTTCTTAAAGAATTTCCACTGAGGCTTAAAAAATTATACCTACTTTTTTATTTACCTGAATATTTACTAAAGAATTCTTTCATAATAAAATAGTTATATACTAACTTTCTTGGTGTTTTTCCTGACATGAACTTTACATGTTTTATAATGAACATAATCATTTGTGCTGCTATTATTAATAATTTCATTCTAGTAGACTAGAAAGGAAGAAGTAAAATATTACATTTCTAAGCTTTTAAAGAATTTTCTTATTTTTAAACATAAGTTGGTTGCATCATTAATGAAGTTGTATACTTTTTGAAGTAGTTGCATTTTTTTGCTTAGTGGAAATTTATATAGATGTTAATATAATATCTACATAGATATTAATGATGAATGACTAGTTTCAATTTTACTTTTCTGCTTGTAGAATTAATTTGGAAACATTTTTTTATTTTAAAATTGAATTATGAATTCCTTAAGTTTTGGAAGGGTAAAATTTATGTGTGTGTAGGGGATGTTATGAGTGAATGTGGGCAGCCAGGTATGGAGATCAGGGGACAGCTTTTGGGAGCTGGCTCTTCCTTTTCACCATAGCTTCCAAATATGGAACCTACTTCAGTTGTCTGTTGTACATGAGCTTTTACTTGTTGAGCCATCATGCTGGCCATGTAAATTTTTGTTTTTCTTTCAAAAAGGAAAAAAAAAGTAGGTGTATGTTTCTGTGTGACTGTAGAGCATGTGTGCAGGTTAGCATTCTCTGCAGCTGGACTTGTAGGCTGTTGTGAACTTGCTGACATATTTGTTGGGATCTGAACCCTGCTTCTCAGGAAAAACTGCAAGTATTCTTAACTGCTGAGCCATCTCTTCAGCTCCTAAATTCATAAGAAAAAAATGATTTTCTTTCCGAAATCTTTTAAATTAGTATAAAATTTTATAGCTATCTAGTGAACTTTGGGAATAGGTGAATTAGTCATAAAATACTCATGCTGGTTTTATTGTCATTTCTAAAGTAGATTATTCACACAATTATTTACTAGACTAGAATTGGATTTAAACATTTACTTTTCAAATTATTAGAAAAAATATGTTTTGCTTACTTAAAGCCACATAACAAAAGTCTGATTAGAATAGCAAATTATAATCTTTGACCACTGTCCCTTTTTACCAAACCTTAAAGACAAACATGCTACTTGTGTTTTTGAAAGATTTTGGGGAGTAGTACTTTTAGATGGGTCATTGTGTCAAAGCACTTGCTGCCAAGCCTGAAGACCTAAGTTTATTGAGCCCCACACTGTGAAAGGACATGACCACCTTTCAGAAGTTGTCCTCTGACCTCCACACATGCTCTGTGACATGTGAACAAAAAACACAAAAGGACTGTTGATGTTGGGGAGGTGACTCAGAGAGTAAAATATTTACTGTGCAAGCATGAGAATTGAAATCTGATGCATGACCAGGCATGTTTGTAATCCCTGCAGGATCTCCAGGGGTTGCTGGCCAGGTGAGCACCAGGTTTAGTGAAAGAGCTTGTCTCAAAAACTAGGTTTGAGAAGTAATTGAGAAAGACATTTCCCCCAACAACTTCTGGCCTTCCCATGGCATCCCAACGAGCAGGGGGTACACGCACACACGCATGCCCATGTTCTTGAAAGTTGGAGATAGTGGCATATACCTATATTCCAAGCACTTTGTAGGTCAAAGCATGATAGTTACTGCAACTTCAACACTAGCCTGTCTCAAAAAAACATAAAGTAAAAAGTTGTAGGCTAGGTAGTGGTGGCGTATGCCTTTAATATCAGCACTCTGGAGGCAAAGGCAGCTGATCTACCGAGTTCCAGGACAGCTAGGGCTATACAGAGAAACCCTATCATAAAAATAAGTAAACAAATAAGTAAAAAAAATAATAAAAAAGAAAAGGAAGAAAGCTGGCTTGATGAGATGGCTCAGCAAGTAAAACTGGCATTTGCTTTGGAGTCGGATGACCTTAATTATCTTCTCTAAGACTGACTACACAGTAGGTTATAACCAGTTCCCAAAAGTTGTTTTTCCAAGTATATAAACATGTACACACATGCATAATGGATGAACAAGAAAAGGAATAAAAATGGAAGAAATATACTTGAGACTAATTCTGATTCATTTAAAATACTTGAATTATGTTGAACCATAGGTTGGAATATTTGTAATTCTGTTTTTCTTTTCTTTTTCGAGACAGGGTCTCTCTGTATAGCCTTGGCTCTCCTGGAACTCTGTAGACCAGGCTGGCCACAAACTCAAAGATACACCTAATTCTGTCTTCTGAGTGCTGTGCACGTGCCAACAACCCCTAAGTAATCGTGTAGCATAGGATGAAGGACAGAACTTAACATATTTAGATATATGATAAGTCAGCCTTAAAATAATTATTTTTTGTCATACATGTCTTTTGGAATTCTGGGGATATAGTTAACTTTAAATTGTCATTCTTATTTTGTACTTAATTTCTGCTTAGAAAATGTCAAACTCTTTGATAATAGAATAGCTGTTGTTACTATAAATTAACTATGGTATTTTCAGTCTTGTAACATGTCTTTTCACTATCTGAAGTGTGTGTATGTGTGTGTATGAGAGAAAAAAAGAGCGAGCATGTATATGTATACATTTAAATTTTTAAATTTCACATGTATTTGTGTTTTGCCTGAATGTATTATGGTGCCCATGGAGGTCAGGAGATGACTTCAGATTCCCTGGAATTACGGCTACAGGCAGTTTGGAGCTACCATATGGGTGCTAGGAATTGAGCCCAGTTTTTGTTGATTTTTTTTTTTTATTTGAGACAGTGTTTCTTTGCGTAATAGTCCTGGCTGTCCTGGGACTCACTTTGTAGACCAGGCTGGCCTCAAACTTGGGGATCCACCTGCCTCTGCCTCCTGGGATTAAAGGCGTGCACTACTACTGCCCGGCTGAGCCCAGGTCTTTTGAAAGAGCTTCCAGTGTTCTTAACTAATGATCCATCTCTACAGCCCATATATATATATATATCAGTTTAGAATGTATTTGATCATGGTGTGAAGAGTATTTAGTTTAAAATATGATAGATGTACAGTGTTTATACATTCCATACTTCAGAATCAGTGGGAATTTTATGAGATTATTTTGTATAATGGTCTTGTGATTTTTCATATTTGGTCATTTCATATGCTATAAGTTAAGAAAATTAAGCTGTCAAGTAGTGTAGGATACCATAAGTCTTATTTTTTGATATAATTTATATAGGATCAGACTTAAATATGAAGTTTCTTTTTTCTAACAATGTAAATATTAATGCCTGGTTTTCATTAACGAAAGGGATAGCATTTCATATCTATGCCAGATATTCTACATTAAGTTAAATATATACATTACTTGGGTTTTTTTGAGACAAGGTCTTACTATGTGGCTCTGATTGTCCTGGAACTTTGTAGATCAGGCTGGCCTGGAATTCAGAGATCCATCTGCCTCTGGAGTGCTGGGATTATAGACATGTACCATTACTCCTTGGAATTGACGATACATGCACACAGTGAACTTGGAAATAGTATATGATATGTGAACTATTTATTCAAGCTGTGTTTCTTTAACATTGGACTTCCATTGTAACATCCGTATCAAGGCTTGAAATAGGGCTGAGAATGAAGCTAAGCTAAGAGAGCACTTAACCTAACATGCATGAAGCTCTGAGTTCCATCCCACACTGCAAACCTGCATGATGGTACAGGTTTGTAATCTCAACACTGGCGAGGTGGAGGCAGGAGGGTCAGAATTTCAAGGTTTTTATTGGCTATATACTAGGTTGGAGACCAACCTAGGGTACATAAAACTGTGACTCAAAAAAAGGGGAGTAAAACCCAGGGATGGACCTATTTATACTTGAGTGGCAGCATGTCCCTAACACCAAAAAAAACACATGCCAAACAGTTGTTGGAAGAGGAAAATATAACCAGCCAATGATTTAATATTTATTCATGAATGTTATTTTTCAAATCACTTAGGAAGAACTCTGATATTTGGAGACAGGGTTTTAGAATCTAGTCCTGGTTGTCCTGGAACTCACTCTGTAGACCAGGCTGGTCTCGAAATCAAGAGATCTCCTGCCTCTGCCTCCTGAGTGCTAAGAATAAAGGCACGCCTGGCCAGCTAGGAAGAACTCTTTAAAATTATGAGTATCACCTTGTAACGTGTCTTTCTCTGTTCTGCCAGCCAGCCCCCAAATAATGACATGAAGACTTAATAATTTTGAAAGCTCAACCTATAGCTTAGGCTTATTCCTGACTAGCTCTTATAACCTAAATTAACCCATTTATATGAATCTATGTTCTATCATGAGGTGTTACGTCCTTTCCATCTTGTACCTCCTGTTTCTTCTCCATATATTGTTTTTGTTTCAATAAATAAACCTTTCCTGAAGATCATTGCAAAGCAGCCACACTAGTCAGCCATACCCACCAGGCAATGGTTGCACACACCTTTAATCCCAGCAGCCACACTAGTTAGCCATAGAGGCTGGGAGGTGGTGGTGCACACCTTTAATCCCTGCACTAGAGATTAATATAAAATGGGAGGCCACAGGTCTCACCCTCAGTCTCTCAATCTGAGGATTCCGGGAGGCAGGATCTTTCATTTTCACTTTGAGGTAGAGGCAAGAACCAGTGACTGGTTGCTTTGCTTTTCTGATATTCAGGTTGCACCCCAGTATCTTATATTGTCTCACCTCTTGTGCCTTCCTTCCTTCCTTCCTTCCTTCCTTCCTTCCTTCCTTCCTTCCTTCC
>LOJH01067142.1:0-10257 GCA_001685095.1 Ellobius talpinus | reverse complement strand
GAATCAATGAAACAAAGAGCTGGTTCTTTGAGAAAATCAACAAGATTGACAAACCCCTATCCAAACTAATCAAAAGGCAAAGAGAGAACACTCAAATTAATAAGATCAGAAATGAAAAGAGAGACATAACAACAGACACTGAGGAAATTCAGAGAATCATTAGGTCTTACTGCAAAAGCCTGTACTCTACAAAATTGGAAAATGTAAAAGAAAGGGACTTTTTTTAGATAAATACCATATGCCTCAGTAGATTTTAAGTGATCTTGGGGTAAATTTAGACATGTACTTAACCATTTAAAACAGACAGATGTATGTATAATTTGTCAAAACTTTACCTCCCAAATAGTGAATTCATTACAACAGGTAAAACTCATAGCCCTGGTACAAACTGAACACTACAGCAGTGCTCTCTTGTTTATTCTAAGACCCAGCCACCCCAGTGGAGTCCTGAAGCCAGAGATACCAGATGCTGAGCATATGGTGTGTGTCTCTACATCTATGACGACCGTTTTCAGTAAGAAACTAGTGACAACAGTGATAAGATGGAACAGTTGTGGTAAAATGATGGCTACTCTGCCGTGCCAGGCATTCGCACAGAGTGAATATACTGGACAGAAGGAGGATGCCATGTCACACACAGGACACTGTTGAGAGTTCACTACGCTGAGCACTGTAATTTCAAAATAAAGAGTATTTCTGTAATTTTCCATTCACATTTTCAGAACAAAGTTGATCAGAGGTAACAAAGTTTGCACAACAAAAGAGAGGATATGGTGAAACTACTGTATTGACTAAAATTGGGGGCTTGCTTAAGAGAGTTTTCTTTTGATGAGTATACCTATTAACTGCAGCCTAAATTCAGTCACCCTCCACATGGTCAAAGAAAGAGTTGTCTATAACTATGGGGTTATTCCGGTCTTTCCAACTGCCTCACATGTCCAGACATAGGAACCTGAAATTGAGCCAGTCTTTGAAGAGCAGTAGGCTACTCACAGTGGCGGGGGAGGGGAAGGTGACATGAGCCAATCAGAAGCATAGTCAGTGCACGTGAAACAATGAGATTCTGATGAGGGTGTGGCCTGGAAAACGGCTTTTTGACAAAACTGTCATTTGATGGGTCAGGTATGGACAGACATGGCCCTTCCGCTGTCTTCAAAATAATGTCACCAGACCCCTTTCCTGTTCTCTGTATTCCTGAAAGATCGAGTCCCTAATCTAGGCTCAAGCTTTTCCTCAGCCTTGGAGAACAGAGGTATGTGGGAATAGCAGAGCTAAAGGGAAGCCAGTATCACAGCTAAGAGACATAGAGTGGTAGTCAAGTCAATGTTTATATTCCTGCCAGCCTTTTGGTTAAGTTAAAAGTTTGCAGGCTTGCATCCCATTTGTCTTAGGTGTTCTGTATTTCTCTTTCATCAGTCAAATAGTGAGTGCCTACCATGTAAAGATGCTAGAAAGACCCTATGGGAAAAACAAAGACTAAAACTGATCTCTAAAGAGGGATTTACAGTTCAGAGGGAGAGAATATGAACAGGCCAAGAGGTTACTGACCTAGAAGTTTATAGGCACTAAAACCATTAAGAGCTCTGGAAGGAACCTGGCAGATAGAGTGGTCAAGCAAGCTTTGGTGATACCATTCCTTTCAATCCATTTCCCTTCCCTTCTGTCTAAAAATGACGACATTGTTGACGAAAAGTTGAGCATAACCTGAAAAAGTAGTAGAAAAATACAAGAGATGATTACAGAAACAATGGGTGTAACTAGTCCGAATTTCTCCACATCTTCATGTCTTGATACTGCTAAATTGTCCTAAAACCGTGAAAGGTACACTTTGAATTATCCAGAAAATATGTGTGGTGTCTTTGCATCCTCACTTGCACTTTCATTTGGGTGGTTTTCGTTTCTGGTTGTATTTCCACCGTGCTTACACTTACATTCTGCTTGACTGTGATAAAATTGGCCCAGCAATGGTACAGAGAGCCATGGACATGTGCTTAAAATAATAGGGATTAAACTATTCTTTTCTGTGGGTTATAACATCCCCAAGTTGTCAGGTTTTATGTTTTGGTTTTGTTTTTCAAGACAGGGTTTTTCTGTGTAGCGCTGGCTGTCCTGGAACTTGCTCTGTAGACCAGGCTGTCCTTGAGCTCAGAAATCCACCTGCCTCTGCCTCCTGAATGCTAGGATTAAAGGAGTGAGCTACCACTGCCTAGCAATCCTAATCCCAGTGTTTAGGAGGAAGAAGCAGGTAGACCTCCGAGTTCAGTGCCAGCCTGGTCTAAACAGTGAGTTCCAAGGCAACCACTAAAGTTCATAAAGTCTTACTACAGTGTGGGTGTATCTGTGGAGAGTAAATATCTCTGCCACTATCATTTACTAATGTTGCAGAACTTATAGCAGAAAGACTCTTCTAAAATAGAAGGTTTCTATTTTATTCTTAGGAAGTTTTATAAGAAAAACTCCCGGCTTTTTATTTTAGATATCCTTGCCTTTTAATTAAGCACATGAACAAATAATCTTCCATGTGTTGGTGCACTCCTGGGATCCCTAGCATTTGGGAAGTGGAGGCAGGAGGATCAGGTGAAGTCTGAGGCTGCCTGGACTATGTGAGTCCATTGTGTGTATCTCTTATATACAATAATAATTCCAGTTTCACTTTTACTTCCATCTTTTTCATCTCAAAATGAGCCTACTTTCCTTGCTTAGTAACCATAACAGAAAACTGCCACGTCCTCAAATCACATTTAGAACAACAGAATCTTTTTGTTGTTGTTGTTGTTTGGTCTTTTGAGATAGGGTTTCTCTGTGTAACAGCCCTGACTATCCTGGAACTAACTCTTGTAGACCAGGCTGGCCTTGAACTCACAGAGATCCACCCTCCTCTGCCTCCTGAGTGCTGGGATTAAAGGTGTGCGCCACCACTGCCTGGCAGAACAACAGAATCTTAGCACACTTGTGTGTGTATGTACATGTGGAGGGGTGGGAGGCAGGTAATTGTTCATGGTGTGGATGTGTGTGTGTGGCAGTCAGAGGTTGACACCAGATATCCTGTCTTGATCACTTTTAGTCTTTATTGTCAGGGCAGGATCACTCATGAAGATGATTGATTTGGCAGGCTGACCGGCCAGTGAGCTTGAGGAAGCTCCACATCCCCAGTGCTTACATCACTTTTATGTTTTTTAGGGATCCGAACTCAGGTTCCTATGTGTGTGCCATCTCCCAGCCCCTTAGTTTATGTTTCTAGTAAATAAAAAGAAATTAAGTGCAGGAGATTGGAATGTGGGCTGAATACCATCAGAATACATCTTTTGTGCCTGGAGAGATGGCTCAGTGGTTAAGAATGCTTGCCACTCTTCTAGATGACCTAAGTTCAGTTCCTAGCTCACAGCTGCCTGCAACTCTAACTCCAGAGGATCTGACACACTCTTCTTGCCTCCATGGTAATCATAATACGTGGCATACAAATAAACAGACACACACACACGTGTGTGCTCATAAATTTAAATTTTTAAAAAATCATTGTATGAAATTCTCTAAGACTTAAAAATAATGTATTTTAAGAGAGTATTAAGCGGCCAGGAATGGTAGTTAGTATAAGCCTTTAATTCCAGCACACAGGCAGGAGGCTGTGAGTTCAAGGCCAACCTGTTCTACACACTGAGTTCCAGAACTACATAAAGAGCCTCTGTCTCAAAAATTCAAAGAGAGAGAGAGAGAGAGAGAGAGAGAGAGAATATTAAGTGCCTTCTCACAGGCAGGTAGTCATCCAATACTTCCTAAAACTTTCTAGATGGAATATTCATCCTTATGTTGTTTCTATTTACTTCTTTCTCCATGACTTGCTATGTAACTGGGTGGCTGGCCCCTGGAGTCTTCCTCTCCTCCTCTTTCTTGTTTCTTGATTTTTTTTCTTCCCAGATGTCTCCTCCTTTTTTATTCTCTCTGCCTGGCAGCCCACCTAGCCCTCTCCTGCCTAGCTATTGGGCATTCTGCTCTTTGTTAGACCAATCAGGTTTTTCAGATATGTAAAGTAACACAGCTTCACCAAGTTAAACAAATAAAACATAAAAGAATGCAACACATTTTGCATCATTAAACAAATGTTCCACAGCATAAATAAATGTAACACACCTTAAAATAATATTCTACAACACAATTTAGCAGGGATAAACAGCAACTGAACTTCAGTACCATCTTTAGAAAAGCTGTTTGGCGAGATCTTCTGAAGTTTGGGCTATGGTATGACATGTATTTTGTATATATAAGTCCCTGGACTCAACTCCCAGCTTCAAAATGAAAAGAAATGGGGTTGGGGAGATACCCCAATGGATAAAATGCTTGTCAAGCAAGTACAAAGACTCGAGTTTGGAACTCCATCACTTAAATGCCAGGTGGACATGGTCCATCACCCATAATGTCAGTGTTTATAAGGCAGGATATCCAGAGCAAGCTAACTAACTAAACTATCCATATTGGAGATCTCTGGGTTCAACTGAGACACCCTACATCTAAGAAGAAGGTACGACTTGATCAAGGAAACTCCTAAAGTCAGTCTTAAGTTCTACACACACACACAGAGAGAGAGAGAGAGAGAGGAGAGAGAGAGAGAGAGAGAGAAGCAAAGAAAACAAACAATCTGGAAGAGTTCAGTGTGAGCCAAGAGAGGTGGCACATAGGCGTAATTCCAACATTTGGGAAGCTGAGACAGGAAGCATGTACATTTAAGGCCAGCCTGGGTAACACAGCAAGTTTGAGATCAATTATATTAAGTGGGACCACTCAATGCCCAGACAAAAAATTCAGAAAGGCTAAAAGATGGCTCAGTGGCTCTTGCTGTTTTTACAAAGGATCTGGATTTGGTTCCCAGCACCAATGACAGGTGGCTCACAATGACTTGTACCTAACCTCAAGGAGGACCTGAAACTTCAGGTATTCACAGGCACCTGCACATACATAAATATGCATGTGCATGCACACACACACTTAAAAATAATAAAATAAATCTATTTTTAGAATCCAAGTTTTGCAGATGCTGCTCTCTTCTGTACTCACTTGCTGACAAGCATGGTCAACCCCACTATATTCTTCAACACCATGATGGCAAGCCCTTTTAGCCACATCATCTAGCCATTTGCAGACAATCATCCAAAGACAGCAGAAAACTTTTGTGCTCTGAGCTTCAGACGGAAAGAATTTGGTTACAAGAGATCCTTTCTCCAAAGAATTACTCCAGAATTCATGTGGCAAGGTGGTCACCTTACAGGCCATAATGTGCAGATGTCAGAGTGGAAGTCAGTTCTCTCTCCAGCATGTGGACTGAGGATCAAACTCAGACTGTCATGCTTGTGTCGAGTCTAATTGGTAAGCTTCTGGCCAATGAGAGACTCTGTCGCAAAATGGAGATGGGTGGATTTCTGAGGATGACTTAATATGGAGGCTGTCCTCTCACCTCTACATGTATCTTCACACACATGTATCTATCTGCACACACATGTGTCTATACAAACATTAATTTTTTAAGCTCAAGGTCAGGACTGGAGAGATGGCTTGGTGGTTAAGAGTGTTTGCTGCTCACTTCTTGAGGATTGGAGTTCAGACCCAGCTCCTTCCTAGGGCAGCTCACAACTGCCTGTAATTCCAGCTCCAAGGGGTCAAATGTCCTCTTCTGCCACCTGTGGGTACCATACACATATACAGGCATACATAAGTGCATGTGCACACACACACGCACATACACACACTCACATGTGTGTGCACATGTGTGCACACATGCATACACAGAGTAAAATCTCTTTTAAAAGTGCCAAGGTCACTGAGCAGTGGTGGCTGTGGCTTTAATCCCAGCACTTGGGAGGCAGAAGCCGGCAGATCTCTGTTAAATCGAGACCAGCCTTATCTCTGAGTTCAAGGCCAAAATGGTCTATTCACCTAGTTCCAAGACAGGCCAAACCTGTTACACAGAGAAATCCTCTGTGTGGGGGGGGGGATAAAAGAAAAAGTGCCAAGGTCATCCTCACCTACATGGTGAGTTTACAGCCAGCCTGGGCTACATGAGAACCTCTCAAAAGAAATTTTTAAAAGTTTTTAAAAGTTTTTACAAGGGGCTGGAAAGATGGTTCAGCACCTAACAGTGCTTGCTGTTCTTGCAGAGGACCTGAGTGGGTTCAATTCCCAGCCCCCACATGACAGCTCACAACTCTCATTAGCTACAGACCCAGGAGACCTGACACCCTCTTCTGGCCTCATGGGACACCAGCCAGCAGGCACGTGACACTCAGACATACACACAGGCGAAACATTCACACACACAAAATAAAAACAAACCTTTAAGGGGGGGGTGCGAGCAAGCAGCTCTGCTTTCTAATTCTAGTGCTGTGTCATCAGAATCCCGTGAGGAGACCATGGTGGAAGATTAGCCATGGAGATCACAACAAGAATGAAAGACTTTGCTCTGTGAGTCAAAACCAGGACTGATAACCTCAAAAGACACGTTATCAAGAGGAAGTCACTAAGGGAAGCCATCATATAATCTCATAAAAGATACCCATCCCCCAAAATAAACAATTCTCAACCCAGAAATATGAGGAAAACACCAACAGTTTTTTAAATAAATTAAAGAGGGCAACACAGAATCTGAAACAGAGCAGACAGAAATCCCAGAGGAGATGAGAAACAAAAGGAAGATGAGAAAGTTAGTTGACAGCTTCAGGAATAGACAAAAGGAAGCAGAAGGAAAACTTGAAGACAGATCTTTGGACTGTTAGTGTCGGACAGGAAGAATAAAAGAGAAAGTGTGAAGAAAAACATACAAGAGCTTTGGGATACCCTTAACAAAACAAGTATTCAGATCATTGGCACACCGTAGGGAGAAGAGCTATGGGTTGGAGGCACAGATAGCAGTAGAAAACTTCCCAAATCTTGGGAACCACATGGACATCTGGGTACAAGAAGCATTCATATACTCTAAGACATATGACAATAGAAGTACATCACCATGATTTATTATGGTTATTAAAAGTACAGGACAGGGCTGGAGAGATGGCTCAGAGGTTAAGAGCACTGGCTGTTCTTCTAAAGGTCCTGAGTTCAATTCCCAGCAACCACATAGTGGTTCACAGTCATCTATAATGAGATCTGGTACCCTCTTCTGGAGTGCAGACAGAATACTGAATACACAATAAATAAATAAGTAAATCTTTAAAAAAATAAAAGTACAGGACAAAGGAAGAATATTGCCTGCTAGAGAGAAATGTCAAGTACCATTTAACGGAAAATACTTTAGCACTTCTGTGAGTCTGTGCGTGGTTCTAGTGATCAAATCCACCCATCATAACTGCAAGCAAACCAACTTGGGTCCCGCAGAAGAGCAGGAAGCATTCACATTAGCTAAACCACTCCTTCAGCCTCCACTGGACTCCTTTTGCTCATTTGTCACTGAAACCACTGCTCACACCGTATCAAACATGGTGGCCAACAAGACTGACCCAGTGTTAGAGCTTTCCTGTTGTATACATGGATCTCACTGTAGATCCCAGGCAGGCCTTGAACTTTCTCTCCTCCTGCCTTCACCTCCCAAGTCCTGGGATTATAGATTTGTGTTACCAAGCCTAGTTTTACTTTCCTTACAGATATCATTCGTCCATATTATTGCCATGCATATTGGCTGGTTCTGTGTGCCAACTTGACACAAGCTAGAGTCATCAAAGAAAGAAGCCTCAGTTGAGGAAATGCCTTGATGGGATCCTGCTGTGAGGCATTTTCTCATTTAATGATCAATGGGGGAGGGCCCAGCCCACGGTGGGTGGTGCCATCCCTGGGCTTGTGGTCCTGGGTTCTATAAGAAGATGGGCTAAAAGAGTCATGGGAATCAAGCCATTAAGCAGCTTCCCTCCATGGCTTCTGCATCAGCTCCTGCCTTCAGGTTCCAGCCCTGCTTGAGTTCCTGTTTTGATTTCCTCCAATGATGGACTATGATCTGAAAGTATAAACCAAATAAACCCCTTCCTCCGCAACTTGCTTTCTGGACATGGTGTTTCATGTTTTTATTGGGAGTGATATGGACCTTGGGAGTTGGGGTTAGGAAAACGGTGGTTAAGTGCTGCTTACTGGGAGCATGGAAGACAGTGGTGCTGAGTGTGATTTGATGAATTGAGGGGATCAAGAGGTTTCAGAGGAGAAGGGTGTTACCTAGAGACTGGTCTTTTGATATTTCGGTGAAGAAAATGGCTGTTTCTTTGCCTTTGTCTTAAGAGTCTGCCTGAGAAGTTTTGGATTTTCTATTGGCAGAAGAAATCTCAAAACAGCCAAGTATATAGACTCTGTCTTGTGATTATTAGTGGTAACTCTAACGAAGATTTTTTTTTTTCTTTTGGCTTTTCGAGACAGGGTTTCCTGTGTAGCTTTGGAGTCTGTGCTGGAACTCACTCTGTAGACCAGGCTGGCCTGGAACTCACAGAGATCTGCCTGCCTCCTAAGTGCTAGGATTAAAAATGTATGCCACTACCACCTGTCCCTCTAATGAAGATTTGTAATGAAAAGGAGCGAACTGAGCAGGATAAATTACAAAATGTAAATTTTTAGGAGAAAAAAGAGTGACAGGAAATGGAATGGAGCTAAGTTCTGTGTTCAAGAAGATAAGTGGATTAAGAAATTGAATTAAGGGAGTGGTGACCTCGGGGCAAGATTCCACCCAGTTAAATTTCCAATTTGTGAAAAGGAGCTAAAGAAAAGCTTAGGACCAGGTGTAGTAGGGACACCACCCACCCAGCAAAGGCTGGTGGATCTCTTGAGTTTGAGGCCAGCCAGGTCTACAGAGCAAGTTTCAGGACAGCCACACTTAGGCAATGAAGGACAGAAAGATGGTGAAGATATACTTGTATGAGATGGCCATGTTCCAGCTTGAGTAAGCAGCAGAATGTGGCATCTTAGGCCATGTGGTTCTTGCTTTAGAGTTAAGGGTAAAAGACATGGGTTATGGAAAGCAGGCCCGCTCCCCTTTCACTACACCTCCCTGCCTAAAGAAAGCCACTGAGGTCAGGCATGTGTCGGGAGTGTCCCTGAATGAAGGCCTAGTAGAAAGGCCAGTTTGTGAAGTTGAAGCTTGGATTGATTGCTTTGGAGAATCCAAGATGTTAAAGATGCCACAGTCGTGGGATGCCTGCTGAGGAGAACTGCTAGCAGGGAGTGGAACCAGCCCAAGAGAAAGAACTGTGTTGCAATCAACAAAGCTAGAGGAAGTTGGAGAGCTGAAGATCATTTTCCTTATAACCCCACAATGTTCAATTCCCTCTGTCTCTCTCTCTCATCTACTGGCCATGTTCAATCTACTTTTTTCTCTTCCTGTTTTGGATTCTTCATAGCTACAATAACCACCCCCTCAAACCATATCAAGGAGCCCTCATGTCATCAGTTCATATCCCCTGAGACCTTCTTAGCTCCAGCATCGTCCCCAAGGCTCTATTCTATTGGTTATTTTTGTTTGTTTGTTTATTATTTAGAATTGAAGAATTGAACCCAGTTCACTTGAATACTAAACTCACTGAGCCATGCCTCCCGTTCCCAGATTTTAGTTTTATTGTTAAAGCATCTCTAGTATGTAATATGGAAATATTCACTTTAGAGGGTATGCAATATGAAAATAGTCATTTTAGAGGCCTCTATCCATTTTAAAGTTTGTTTGTCAAATAGGCTTATGTTATCCTCACTTTTTTTTTTTGGTTTTTTGAGACAGGGTTTTTCTGTAGCTTTGGGGCCTGTTCTGGAACTAGCTCTTGTAGCCCAGGCTGGCCTTAAACTCACAGAGATCTGCCTGCCTCTGCCTCCTGAGTGAGAGGATTAAAAGCATTTGCTGCCACCGCCAGGCTTCCCTCCCTCACTTCTTAAAAGATATTAACAAGCATATGTGATTGCTCTACTTTTCTGGTAGGGCAGTTTCTAGTTGAAATTACCAACCAGTTCTTCCTTGCTGATGGGGAACCAACCCCTAAATAGGAGGTCTATATCCTATTCTGTACTGTGCCATCTTTTCCAAGAACCAGGCTTGCTCTGAACTCTGAGAAGTGGGGAGAGAGGCAGAAGTGAACCTGCCTCTCCAAGAGGAAGATGGAAAAGAGAGCGAGTTCAGGCTGGAAGCTGAAGATCAGCCTGCCTCAGTGGATGGGGGAGGGAGTGGGCATGGCTTGTCTCTTAAAGAGACAGAACAACCATTACATTCCCATCTCTTTTTTATAATAAAAAAGCAGGTGGTTAGGCACCATAGGT
>LOJH01067137.1:0-10257 GCA_001685095.1 Ellobius talpinus | reverse complement strand
AGGGAGGGAGGGAGGAAGGAAGGAAGGAAGGAAGGAAGGAAGGAAGGAAGGAGGGATGGATCCAGAGATTCCTGTATTCTTCAGTTTTTATGTTCTTACCTTGTTCATCATAGTTTTGATCTTAAGTCAGACAACTATTTGAAGGAACCCTTCACCTGAACCAGAATCTTAGAAAACACAACTAGCTACTTCAGTACTCTAAACAACCTCCTGAGGATCAGGCCATCAGGAGTGCTATCGTGGGCCGAGCTGACCCCTTGTTTGGATCTGGGGAGTAACTCCTGCTCTTCCTGGAACCAGGGCAGTTCCTCAGGTCTCCATCCACATTCTCCTTTGTTTACTCATAATGTTATGGAAGGAAAACAAATGACACAGTCAAGGAAAATAAACAGCTGAAGAGGAAATTCAGCTAGGGACTGACAGAGAAAACCAGCCGGAAACTGTTAACCCCCAGTCACAACTGGTACCAAGGCGAGCACAGACAAAAGGCCAGCCACGCCAACCACACCGAGCAGTCAGGCAGGTACGGAGCAGAGCAGAGGACGGTGGCTTTCCCTATAGGTGTCTATTTGGATATCGTTCTGTAAAACTGACACCTTAGAGCTATCTTTGGTTCTCCAGATGTTCTGGTGTTCTCTGGATGGAGGTCCAAGAACTGATGAATTACATGTGATCAGGCTAGGAGACAACAGACAGTTGGACTCAAAGTGAACTCACTCCTGATTATGTCTTCCACAGGCAATGAACAATAGTGGACTTTTAATGTAATTAAATGTGAAATTCATGTAATAGCCAAAGAGTCCAGACGATGGCTGGTCCTTTTTCAGTAATGAGAATTACAGGCCAAAGTGCATACCTGACATTATGAATCACTGTAATCCATCACATCAAGAGAGACCTACAGAGTCCCTCCGCGGTCCTTCACTCTGATTTCTACCTGGCAGTGCCAACCCCTGTCATCGTGCTCATTGGTAATTCTTAGTGGCATCTTTTACCCTACATTCTATACACGTGAGAGGTAAGTTGTGATTTCTATGCAGTTTAAGAAAATGGCTTCATATTTCATTCATTAAATATGATCACAACGTTCCCTGAGTTTTGGAAGTGGTTAATTTTAAAGTGTCTTTAAAATTAAAGCAATTAGGAAGGCTCATTAAAATTAACAACAAAGGCTGGTGATGTATAAGTCATCAGCCAGCACTGGCCTAGTGTGCATCAGGTCCTGGGTTCAATCCCTAACACTGTAAAAACAATAACACCAAAGTAACAGAAATGCTAACCTATTACAATAAGAAGCCTATGAATCACAGTATTGAAAGAAAAACCGACTAAATATTCCTCGGCTGGGTTAGCTGTTCTTCGTGTATCTGTTTGTACGCTCACCCCCAGTTAATGAGTACCCAAGTGTTTTAGCAGCTGACCCAGGCCGAGGAGAAGCACGTGAATAACAGACCCGAGACTCTGCCAACCATGAGAAAAGCAGAGCCAGTAAGACAGAGGTGGGGGGGAGACTACAGTCCGAAAGGCATCTCAGATCCACCAAGTGAACAGAGGCTCTCTGCCTCAAAGATAACCTTCCACATGTGACTTAACACACAAAAAAACACAGCTCTCATCTCAAAGGGCAAAAGAGATTGTTTACCCTGTGACCAAATAAGAGTGACCATGGCCCAAGAACTTAGATTTAGGTTGTCCTGAAATACTATGTTCTAACATTGTAACAGCAAAGCTTTTATGGTAACAGGACAAAGAAAGTCATAAGCCAAGAAGCCAAGACACTTTTTCAAGTCCATTGGTGGAAACATGCAGGCATGTTATAACAATGGAGAGAAGCCTTCAATTGCTACAGGCTTCAGATGCTATCTGATCGTACTATTAGCTTTTGGGTTGGTGTCTCTTCATACATTCCAAAATAATTTACCTAATATTCACAAGGATGTTACACCACACACAGAGATAGGTAATGAATGGCTGTCTCAGGGGCTAAGATAACTCAAAATAATTTGTCTGTGATATTTTCTAATCCCCATAATCATTGGCCTCTAATCAGTCAACCAGACTTGCAGAATGGTTAATATGGGCACAGCTTTTTTCTAGGAACTTCAGTCAACAAGTCCAAACAAATTTCCATTTCAATGCAATTTACTGGAATCCACGTTGTGCCAGAAACTGTGTGAGATTAAATCAAAAAAGAGGCCTACAGAGAAACTGCACTTGATATCTGTCTGGAAAATCACTTGTGGGCCTCAGCCCAATAATTGCAGTTATAACACAATCTCCACATGATCCCTAGATTCAAAAAAAATCTGCTAATCATAAGCAAACATGTCAGATAATCAGTGAAGCCAACAAGTCCTGTCACTACAAGTAGGAGAGAAATTGGGCCCCATCCTGAAGGTTACTACATTTGGACTCTGGATTCTGCTGTGAGAAGGAATAGTCATCTCTATGTGCTAAGAAACTCGATTTCCAGTGTTAGGTCAAGTTAGAATAGTGACATTATCCAAAGTAAATTAAGTGCCAAATCCTCTTTCCCATTCTGACAACCAATGGATGCCCTGGGCCTCGGAGCTCCCCAGTGGACGCCCTGTGGTAAAATCCAGGCATGGGCTAGATGACTTCTGGCTCTGTCCATCTCTCACCTAGCAGGAGATATCCACTTACTCACCTCATGTTCTTCAAGCCCACCAAATGAGACCCAGCTCTCTCCAGCTCCGTGCACATCTCCCATCCTTACCTCTGCAAGCCCCTGGGATTCCCAAAGGCCCTTACACCCCGGGCTTCTTCTCTCTCTACCATAGCTTGGCATTTTTAACTTTTGCCCCATGGGACTGCTTCCACACTAAGAATGTGGTGTCATGTCTATTCTCAAAAGATTGAAATATAGAATTCCCTTTCCTTTCCTCTTGTTTTTAATAAACAACTACAGAAAAGAGAAAGACATGAAAATCCCCCCACCCCAAGAAAAGAATGGTGTGAACTGCCACATTTGCTTTTGGATTTCTTCCTAAGTAGGCACAAAGTCATAGCTGCTTCTGCAGAGGTCTCTACAAAGAGGCCAGAGCTCTGAGCATGAAATCCCCTCTGTGCTGAGCGGTATTCTGGCGTGAATGATGTGACCTTCCTGTCAAGTCTGACAACAAAGAATTCACCTAGCGGGCCACTCTCATGGACAACCTACTGTCTCATTTGCATCTTTTGTTTGCTTATGTGAGTAACCTGACTTCAGTTTCCACTTCCCTGTATAGGGATGTTTGCCTTTCCCTCCTTCCATAGGACCTTACAAACCAGAAGGACAAAACTCCCAAGTTCAGACAAGACTTCTCCAGAATTCAAGCGTGAAGCACCTACAAAGTCAAAATCTTTCCCAACGGGTCCCATTAAGAGCTCAACCATCTCCCTAGTGGCTTCTAGCCATCCCATGCAACACATCCACAGTTTTCAGAAAACCTGCCCTAGACTGGAGGCATAATCTTGAGTACATCCTTTTTTTTTCTGCCAATAATTTTCACCCCAAGTGAATGAAGCCATGATAAGATGAATGAGAAGTACTCAGTTGCCATGGCCATTAGTGTCAGAGGATGGCAAACTTTCCAGGAGGGAAAGACTTAATAGAGTGTGGAAGGAGGTCCAGAAGGGTGTGGCTTCCGCTGGGCCCTCTGCCTCCTATGAGTTTCAGGCATTGGCATTTGATATCTGGATTTTTCCAGCTGGATAACTGGTTAGACCACACACATGCTCAAATGCCTCCAAGGGACCAACCTCAATGCACAGGCTCAACCCACTAAGAAAAAGAGCATATTTTCCTAATACTGACACAGACTTTTCAAGTGACTTTGTTAGCCTCAGCTACCAGGACTGCAGAGAGAAGCCTTCGCTTCCTTTCCCTCCCTCCACACACACCCCACTGCCCCAAGTGTGCTGTTTCCACCTCACAGGAACAAAGAAAAGCCTGCCATGAGATTATAGCTTCTCACTGGTCTCTTCCAGGAAGAACATCGAGTCATAACATCTGCTGCCCTGGTGAGTCTCCAAAGAAGGAGGCAGAATTTAAGAAAGCTGGTGTTGGAGAATTGCATCTGCCCTTCATCACCCACCAAGCGAAATCCCCGTCTGGTTCAACTAGGACAAAAACAAGCTAGCTCGTTATGTAGGCCTATCTCCTCCATTCCCCAGCCTTCGCTGTTATAGTGCAGGCTGTTGAATGATTGCAAACATGCATAACACCTTTTAAAAAGAAACTGTTAGTCTTCTTATCCATAGGAACCTACTAGAGAAAACCTAAATCAAAGCTACTTAAAGTCTTATACTAATAGCTTTTGATTTTGTTTTATCTTTGTTTTTTCCTGTTTTTCTTTTTACATTTTTATGTTTAAGGAAAACAAGTTTATTTGCTATGCTGCAAGGCAATAAAAACCACATGCCTGTTACTTTTTTCCTTTTATACATGAGCGAGAACCATCACTCTCCCTCTTCTCCATCTGCCTGGTCCTCACCCGAACAGAAAGGGTGGTCTCCAAGCCCTTAAACCCTCATTCCCCTGCCTTCTTCTACTCTTCCTTAATCTGGCTCTCCTCAGAATCTGTGCCAGCCCCTCCTTACAGTCCTCCCCTCACTCACTCCCAGGATAAATTGCCCTCAGACCCTGTGCCACCCCGCCCTTAGTGGGTGTGGATGGCCCTACTCACATCTATGTTCCCTTCTCTCTCAGTGCTGAAAGACATCTAGGTTCCTTTACCACAGACCTCTCACCACCTTCATCAAACAATTCCAATACCTAACCTAGCCCAGAGCTTCACCTTCTATGATCTTTATATGATATTTTCTTGTAACCTCCTCCTGAGGATCGCAGATGTGTCTGGGAGAAAGTCTGGGAACATGCAGATCAGATACACCAAACATGCCAAACCGACCCCTCCAGAGCTGCGAAAGTCCCCGACATAGATTCTAACCAGAACTGCAATAATAGATAAGAATTGTCCAGCCAGAGACCACTTCATTGCTTGTCTCCTCTCTGGTTGAGGAGATTGACTGCTAAACCAATTAACTTTGAAAAATCCTAGCAGTAGTTCAGGACAATCTGAAAATCCCTCTCAGTTCCTCAACTCCTTACATGACCCTGCTCCCACATAAAAACCTGGACCCAGGGACTCCACATGGCTACTGATGACCTACTTTTTTGACCAGTCCTACCCAGATATAAGGGCTGAGGTTCCAGCCCTGGCATTCAAGGCCTTTCATAATGGTCATGAGTGCAACCAAAATCACAGGTACCAGCTCTTGGCTAAGGCCTTTCAACAGACTTCTCATGCTAGAGCACTTCAAAGAAAGGGGGTGTCAGGTCAGAAGGAGCCACCAGACCCTTGCTTCAAGTGTGGCAAGAAAGGTCACTATGCCATTGCCTGCCCACATCCTTGCAGACCTACCTGAATGTGCCCTAAATGTCACCAGGAGGGGCACTGGGCATCAGACTTCCCCTAGGGCAAAGCTTCCTTAGCATCATCCAACATCCTGACACCTCCCTTGGACCTACTGAACCTGGAAGCCAAGGTCTGATGAGGCGCAGGCTCTGCTATAGACTTGACCAAATACACACAATACACACCAATCATTCTTCAGGAGCCTAGGGCCTTGCTCATTCTGAATCTGACAAATTAACTCTGGGATCCTCCTTCACAATCTCTCTCTCTCTCTCTCCCTCTCTCTCTCTTTCTCTCTCCCATTCCTCTCACATACAAGAAGATCATCTAGCTACTTCTGCCTACAGTTTTTATACAGATGGCCACCATATTGCAGGATACACAGTGGTCTCAGATGATGCCATTGTTTAGGTGCCCCCTTACCCTGACACAGGCAGAATTAATACCCCTCATCAGAGCCTTACAAATTGCTGACACTACATCATTACGAGTGTATCTAACAGTGTATACAGACTCCAAATGCGCTTTCCGTGCCTTGCTAACACACTCGGCTACCTGGAAGGAACCAGGATTTCTAAACACAGAAGGCAACCCAATTACTAACTTTTCATATATCCATATCGTCCTCAAGGCCTCTCTTTAACCCACTCACACTGGCTTGGTTCATTGCAAGGCACATTACATTAACTCCTCCATAATCAGTAGAGGCAGTCATCGTACCAACACGGCAGCTCATCAAGCTGGCCTTCATCCCTACGACTTACCCCTCTTCCCTCCAGACTATCTTACTACATGGCCAGGGTAAAACATCCCTAACCATCCTTCAACACAGGACTTTATTTGCTACTTACATCAAATACTTCACACTAACTCTAGATCCCTTCTGTCCTTTCTCCAAACCTACCTGATTCATATCCCAGTAGCTAAGACTGTCTACAGAACCAAACCCAAACCTACCACGCATGTCAGCAAACTAAAGCAAAAACACCGCTTCCACTATTCACTGCAACCTCTCCCATTTACCAGGCCTGGGAACTGCTTCCTGGCTATGCCTGGCAGACTGACTTTACCCACATGCCCACTTTAAAATCCTTCAAGTATCTTTTAGTCTGTGTTGATACATTCTGTCATTGGGATGAGGCCTATCCAACCACAAACAAAAAGGCATCAGCCTTCACCCCTTTTCTGTTCTCTAACAGTCTCTTGCTTTGGACTGCCTGCTTCTCTCCAGTCAGATAACGGTGGAGAATCCACCCTCAAGCCACCCAGGGCTTAGTCGAAGCCCTACAGATACCCTGGCATGCTCATATTCCCATCATCTACAGTCCTCTGGCAAAGTAGAACACACCAACAGAATCCTAAAGGAAATCTAACAGAACTCACTCTGGACTTTGACTGGATTAAATTCCTCCCTTGAGCTTTACTCTGCCTTCCTTCTACACTGCTACACCAGCCCAGCAACCTTTCTCCCTTTGAGGTAATGTTTGGAAGACCCATTCTATCACCAGGACTACTTCCCTCACCTCCCCCATCCCTAATGAACTCTGGCACACCGCCCCCCTTAGAGGCCATCCAATCACTCATCTGGACACATTCTGAAAGGATTCTTCCCAAGCCCTCATAAATTCTCCAACTTGTCCCACACAGCCGGGAGGTCAGGGTCTCCTAGCAACTCCCAAGCAACCAACCCTGCCCCTCCAGCCCAAGTGGCAAGGGCCCTATACCGTGTTACTCACACTCCAACTGCGGTCACATTATGCGGGAACAACCACATTAGGTCCATCCAGGGTTCAGAGAGGAACATCCTGCAGTATTCAGTTTGCTTCCTTGCACAACCCAGGACCACCTTCGAAGGGTTAGCACTGCCTACAGTGGGCTAGGCACACTCCCACATCAAGAAAATACCCCACAGACATACCTACAAGTCAATCTGATGGTGGCAGTTCTTCAGCTGAGGGTCGCTCTTTCCAGGTGACTCTAGTCTGTAACAAAAACTAACCAGTTCAGTCATCATCCCCAGGTGATTCTGAAGCAGGTGACTATCCCCACCTCAGGGTTTAGTTCTAGGTATAATTCTCAATGAGAATTGAGAGAAGTATTAAAATCATATTAATTCCCAAATGGTTAGTTTGCTTTTCTGGGACACCAAGCCTTCAACAGAAAAAAAAAACAAAACAAAACAAAACAAAAAAACCCTGTTCTAAGGGGTAGAGTAATGACCTTCAGACAATTAGAAGGTTGTAACTACACTGCCAGAAGAAGGCAGGGTAATGGAAAACAATGAGATTTGTGGGTTAATTAGTAATGCTGTGCTATTTCATGCCAATGAAATAAGTACACCAGATGGCTCACAAAATACTCCTGACTTCTGCTGGTGAAGAAAATGCACTGGGTGAAAAGAGGTCAAACCTGAGACCTCACTTAGATTATTCAGATTGCATTGGGTGAGACTTTGTTCTGCCATCATGTTACTTGCAATCTGTGTAAACACTTCAAGAATTTTTTTAAGGAACGAATGTTCGATTTTATATTAATCCATATGTCTATCTTTCATCTACCAGGTAAACTTTCATTGTTACTGAAAACAAAGGTGGTTGAGAAAAGGTGCAGCCCTTGCTATCAAGTTCCCTACAGCGCAGGTGAAGACAAAGAAAAAAAAATTCAAGGTCAGATGTTGGGGTAGTTTGGAAGTAAATGAGCCCCATAGGCTCATAGGGAGTGACACTATTAGGAGGTGTGGCCTTGCTGGAGGAAGTGTGTCACTGTAGGTGGGCTTTGAGGTCTCAGAAGCTCAAGCTAGGACAAATGGCTCACATTCTCTTCCTGTTGTCTTCAGATCCAAATGTAGAACTCTTGGCTACTTCTCCAGGACCATGTCTGCCTGCGTGCTGCCATGCTTCTTGCCATGATGATAATGGACTAAACCTCTGAACCTGTAAGTCAGGCCCAAGTACATGTTTTTCCTTTATAAGAGTAACAACAAAACCCTAACTAAGATGGATATCAGCATGGAGACAAGATACAAGGCCCAAAAGAATTACCCAAGAGGAAGTCATTGCAGGAAGACCAGAGCGTGCCCAGCCTGAACTCACTCTTGAATGCTTGATATTTGATAGGTAAATTGGGCTATTTCCTAGGATCTTAACAAACCTCACTGGGCTACTCATCTTTTTAAACTCAGTGAGAGGCAATTTTCCCTACTCTCTCCCTCTCTTCCCCTCCTTCTCCCTTCCCCTTCCCCCTCTCCCTCCACTTCCTCCCTTTCTCCCTCTTGCTTGCTTCTCCTCCCTCTCCCACCTCCCTGAGTTTTTTCATCTCAAATCCGTACTATTTTCCCTGTATCCTTCAGGTTTTCATTTCAGTGTTCCTGAGTATTTAAACCCTCCCCGCCCCCCCAACTCACAAGCTCACTGCGGCAAGTATTTCCAAGATAGAACAGGAGTATCCTGCAGGTTCTGTGGCATTAAAAAAAGAGTGGGGAGCAAAAGGAATACAGCCTAAGTGAAAACAAAGATACTTCACAAGAATGTACGACTTAACTGAACAATGGAAGACAGATTCCTGCTATCAAAGAGAATGCTTATTGAATAACTTGAAAAGATTCGGTTTTTTGAAAGAGGCAGAAAGCTCTAAGAGCTAAGGTGTGCTGTTGTTCGAGATGCTATGGAAACTAACCTTAAAGTATGATTTCTGTTCTCAAGCTTTTGGAAAAGAAGGACTGGATTTTGATGGGCTTAGGAACCAGAGCCCACGCATCCATCAGCCCGCAAAACCCTCAGCACCGGCGTTCTGCCCACCTGTCCATGCTACTGCTCTCCATAACATCTCCCTCGGGGCTAATGAGCCCTGGTATCCTGATGTTCCTCAACCTCGGCATCTGGCTGCCAGAGGCAGCCACGTGTGGCGGTCTGGCACTGTCCGGAGCATGCTCAGTCGGGTCCGGAGCCACTTCTGCAGGTCCAAGCTAGGAGCTTGGGGGTCACAGGCAATATTTTGCCTCTGGGTTTGCCAGTCACAGAGAAGGAGGTTGTCTGTGATCGCTTAAACATCCTCCTGTCTTTTTGACAGCTGTCCCTGATTCAGAATGAAACACATCGGGTCTGACAGCTGGAGCCACTTAGGACTGTTAATTTGCATAATCCACCTTTCCGTGTTTTCTCAGCAACCTATGACCAACGGGGTGGGGGGGACGTGGGGGGTGGAATCAGAATTATTAAAAAAAAACCTGGTTTGGGGCGTGGCCAGATGGGGGCAGCAAAGAAAAACCCAAGAGGGGCCTGGTCACTGCCCCAGAAACTGACAAGCTCTCTAAAAGAAATGGGGTGTGGGTGTGTTTTGGGGGAAGGGATCCACTAACACTGCAGGATTGTGCATAGAAAATAATACTGCAGGGTTATGCGTAGAAAACTTATGTTAAAAACATTTTTAGAGTACTTATTTTGCCCACCAAAACAGCAACTTAACTCCTCGTTAGAGAGAACGTCGAAACTGCAAATAAACTTAAGGGGCAGTTTTATAAACTCCCCCCAGCCCCTGGAACCCCACCGCCCAGAAGCCACCCGCAAACACCCCGCTGTGTCTTATCCACCACCTCCCACCCCGTCGCTTCCAGGCGTCCGCTGTGCTTTAGGTGTGGCAGAGCAGCCTCTGGAAAGGCCTCCGGGCACTTCAGCTGGCGACTGGGTAGGTTAATTGGTGGGTGGGCTGGTTGCGGGTGGCCTCCAGGATGGCGTTCGAAGACGCCTGCTCCTGCGTGTCCTCGGACGCCACTGCGACGCGCTGCTCAGGAAAGTTGCCGTGACAGCGCCTGCAGCGCCCTGCCTCCGGCAATTACCAG
>LOJH01067136.1:0-10258 GCA_001685095.1 Ellobius talpinus | reverse complement strand
GAGCTCAAAGTGTTGGGTTTTATACTGACAATATCAGTAGTCGAGATATGACCCTGAGCATACCACTTAAGATTTTTGCATTAAAGTGTTCTCATTTTGATCCAAAAAAAAAATGGAAGTTTGAGACTAGAGCCTGGTTCTCCTGATTGAGTAGTTAAGGGAAAAAACATAAAAACAAACAACAACAAACCCGTGGAGAGATAAATCCTAGTTGAAATCTGTTGTCACACTGGAGCAGTGTAACTTGATCAGTTTCCTGCCTTTGTTTTTCTGTAAAATAGGAATGACGTAATGGTAGCTACTTTTTAGGCCTATCTAAAGGAAAAAGAAATACTGGGTAAATTTCACAGAGCTTGACTTAGTACATGGTAAGCAAATGGGCTATTATTCTGACAGGCTAAGGAGACAATCCTAGCAGAGAAGTTGTTACTGACGGGGAAGGAGTAACAGGCTCAGCTCCAGTAAGGAGCAGCAGTGAGCCTTGCTGTTCTTCTGCTTATCCACACTGTAGTTTGAAAGGTTGGAAGTTGGTACTCAAAGTGCTTCTGGGTGGAGCCTGTTCAGCAGGAGCCTGCCTTAGGAGGGCTTGGGCATCTGTAAACAAAGTCGAGACATGTGTGATCTGTTTTTGTTATATTTTAGCATGCAATGAGACTGGGGGGCTTTTTGTTTTTTGTTTTTGTTTCTTTTCTTTTACTGCAAGCTATACATGATAGATTCCCATTTTAAAGAACTTGCCAATGTGGGCTGTATTGTTGTCTTCCTAAAATTGCTATGAATGATTACAACATCAATTTTGTTACTTTATACCTTTCTTCATGTATATAGATTTGGAGCTCATGAGTTCCAAAGGAGAGGGCTTGTTGGGATGTTGATGGGGAACTCTTAATCATCATGAAATGACATTTGGTGATCTGAGAAACTGAGCATGGAAAGTGTTCCTTGGTCTGGTTCCACGTGTTTGGAACAGCAGCATCTGTGGTTGACATTTGTTTTTTTGTTTTGGAAGCTGACAATCACTTCTTGACCTCTTTGCATGCGATGCACAGTGCGTATTGTTTTCTTCTGTGACTCATGGTAGTAGAGACCAAAGCATTTAGTTTTGAAATCAGTCTGAGCTTCAGATCTATCCCTTACAAATGATACAAGCTGGAACACATGTTTTCATTGGAAGGGAGTGATGGGGAGTCTAGAAAGCACGGATGCTCTCCATGAATGAGGCTATTATTTCCATCTTCATTAATGCTGTGCCACACAATATTAAAGAGAGATCTGCCTACAACTGAATTGACTCAACAAGACATTGCCATGGGAATCAGTAGAACCTGCTTAACCTAGGTTTATATTCAAGGACCAAACTTTTAATGATTTCAGATGCATTTCTTGGTTTTAGAATATATGCATTCTGCCCTTTCTATGTAGTTTTAGTAAGCAATCTATTTCTGCTTGTCTCAAACATTTATGCTGATTTATACAGTTTAGATAAATTTTTATTACAAAATCTGACAGTCAAGAAGCTGGAAAGTTGAGCTTTATTACATCATTTTTCATTGGCTTTATCTTTCCACTAAGTGTAATAATCTTTCATTGGCTATATAAGTCTTGAGCTCTCAGTACCAAGGTGTCCGCATCAATCATTACTGTGTCAGAATATAATAAATGCTGAGGCCATAAGACAAGAAAATGGTGTGGATGCTATTTGTCTCATCCTTTAATGCCTTCTTAGTATGCAGCGTTGCTCGCGTGTACACAGATTTTTTTTTAACAGTTCTGCTCTGAGTAGCTGAAAAGGGAAACTTTGACAACAATAGTTCACTCCTTCCTAGTCCCTGACCAGCATGATGATGGTGAAACCCCAGATGAGCTAAGAAAACATGGAAAGATGTGCAGCTGACAGAATCTACACTTGGGCCTGCTCTGGTGCCTTCCTAATGGTTATTTTTGGAAAACAGCTGGCGTAGATTATTGACTTACGAAGGGACGCGGATGTGGATGATCATCTAGGAGAGCTGTTGTTGAAAGCATAAAATAGCTACGCACAGATCAGGGCCGCCTAGTGTGAGTGGTACTGGAGACAGGCCCTTGTGGTGCCCGTGGAAACACGAACAAATTAATGAAGAGGAAAAATGGGCATTTTGATATAGTTTTCCCCTCCTGTTTTTCAGTCTTTGTGCATTTGAGAAGCGTAGGCCTAAATTAACTTTGAACATATATATATGCACTCTCGGTGCCAATTAGAAACTTGATGTTTGCAAAATTTACAAGAGCACACACAACGTAGTGTGTGATTGTAGTGACACAGGCTGATGGTGGGTTTCTCCCTTGATCATCCTCTACTTTCTGAGGCAGGGTTTCTCACTGAAATTAGAGGTTGCTGTTCCTACTGGTCTAGCTAGCAAGTACGCCTTGGGTACCCCGTCTCTGTCTCGCCAGGGCTGGGATTACAGACAGGCCACCACCCTCTGAACTCTGATCCCTACATTTGTATGATCAGTACTTTATCCATCAAGTCATCATGGCAGACCTTTAAGTTACTTATTATAGCTCTTTACTTGGGTACCATGCTTGTTTATACAAACATAATTTTATCTGCGTGTGTCTGGAAAATAGTATGTTGAAAAAAATGTTTCTTACTTACATTCAATGTGATTTGGGTTAAAGCCCTTCTAGAAGTACTTTTAAGAATTTGATCAAATACTTTGCATCTCTTCTGGTGTGAGAGGGCAAGCTCCTTGCATAGAGGGAATTCTGTTCCTCTGCTTTCCTCCATCTCTTTCTGTCTCGTTTACTGACTCCCCTCCTTTTTATGTAGAGAAACTGAGCGATGGATGTGATGTTTGCAATAATATGTTTGGCTAATGATGCATTCCCATGACTGCAGCAGCCCCTTCTCATTAAACAGCCCACTTAAAAGGAGAAGAAACATTAGCAATGATAGATGAGACCTCCTTAGACACCCATTATTAGTAATATGACAGCTAATGGTGCTGCTGAGATGACTTAGCAGGGAATGGAACCACAGGGCTGATGGCAGTGCGACCCTGCAGCTACAGGCTAATGACTGCTGAACACTAAATTTTATTAAATCACTGAATTTGACATTTCCACTTGGCAAAATTGTCACTTTTGACTTTATTCTTTTGGCTTAGAGACCATCTTGATAAACACTTTAAGTTTAGATAAAGTGGTATTTATACATGGAGACACATAGCTATAAAATATCCGTATTTCTTCCAGATTTTTTTTCATGTAGGGATTTGTTTATAGATCACAATTCTCTTATCCCACCTGCCAGTAAGGAATTAAGAAATTCATTCTTTAATGTGCAGTTACAGAATGACAGAAGACCCTGAATGTAGAGCAATGAAGTGACTGAACCCATGTTTGAAAACTAGTTCTTACCTATTTGATTTCTTGAGCTCATTCTGGTGCTGATGCACTTAGCATTATGGGAGGAAGAACTCAGCGTGTCCCCTCTGTACACAGAACCCTCCATCTTCTTTTAAGTATATTGGGAATGATCTCTCTATTTCTGAAGTTACTTAACCTTTCTAGACCACGCTCTTTATTTCTAAGGTGTGATGGAGAAAATAACATTTATTCAGTAGATTTCACTGGAGCATCCCCAAAACAAAAGAAAAACTGCACAAAAAATGAAGTCTGTTTCGTTGGACAACTCCTCCTGGGCATGGAGCCTGCCCTGAGTGTGATTCATATACCCAGTATTGCTCCACTGGCAAAAACTGGTTTCCCCTTTCCCAGCAGCTTATCAACTGTAAATAGCTTCTAGGTTAGCAGTAGAACTTTGTGTTCATTTCCTCTACTCTGTGAGAACCAACAAACGTCTATTTACCAATTTATTAAGAGGTGCAATGAAAAGACAAACTCACGAATACAGAACCAAGCAGATGCTGCTGCTGATCTAGCTGCCTTCCTCCAGCGGTTCTACCCAAGGGTCGAGAGCACCAGCCTCATGCTGCTTCTTCACTGCTTGCTCCAGCTCTGACCACACCAAGAGAGCAAGTGTGCAAAGCCCTCCTCAGTTTTATCTGGTCATGTACTCAGGGAAAACCACACCCACAGGGCAAGTCACCCCGAGATGTCCTTGACTAATTGGATGGAGCTCCCACAGCCTGCAGATCTTGTGGGTGCTGTCATAGTCTCTCTGAGTTCATATGTGTATCAGATCTCTTGTGCATGGAAGATGTTGTTTGTTTAATCTCATCTACTATACCCAGCATCTACAATTTATCTACATCCTCTTCTACATAGATGCCTGAACCTTGAGGAGGGGGGTTTGGTAAAGACATTCTATTTAGGACTGAGTGCTCCAAAGTTTCTTACTCTGTAGTGTCTATTGTGGGTCTCTGTTGTTAATTACTCTCTAATGTAGGAATAAGCTTTTGTGGTGATGATTGAGTGCTGCTCTGATTTTTAGGTGTAGCAGTATATATTAGGAACTTTGTTCCTTTAGCAGAATAACAGTAGTAGGTTTTCCCTTAGGCTCCTGGCCACTTTACAGGGCCATATGTGGGTTCTATCAAATGGTGTAGGCCTTATCCCCAATCTAAAAGTGGCTGGTTGCTTCCCTAACATTTGTACCATGATTGCTCAGGTATATCTTTCAGGCAGGTTGACATTGTAGGCTGCAGGGCTTGTAGCTGGGTGAGGTTGATGATTACATTTCTCTTCCAGTAGTTTTGATTTGCATGTCCACGATGACTAAGCATGTTGAACATTTTTGAAAGTATCTCTCAGCTATTTGTGTTTCATTTTTTGAGACCTCTTGGTTTAGTTCTATACCCAAGTTTTAATTGGGTTATTTCTTTTCTTGAGTTTTCAGGATTTTTCTTTAGTTTATGTACTCTAGTTACTAACCATTTATCAGATGTACAACTGAAAAGTTCTTTTTTCATTCTGCACGCTGATGATAGTTTGCTCAAAGAATGCTAGTGTCCTTTGCTGTATAGAGGCCTTTTTAGCTTTTCACGAAGTCCCATTTATTGTTAGTCTTAATGCCTTCACCATCAGTGTCTTGTTCAGAAAGCCCTTCACCATACCAGATTTCAAACCTAGTCCCCATTTTCTCTTCTGTTAGGTTTAGTGTGGCTAGTCTTATATTGAGGTTATTGATCCATTTGAAGCTGAGTTTTGTACAGTGTGATCAATTCTTCTATATGTACTTATCCAGTTTGACCAACACCATATGTTCAAATTGCTATCTTTTCTCCAAAGTGTACCTTTGACTTTGTCAAACATTAAGTGTCCATAGCTGTGTGGACATATATCTGGGTCTTAAGTTTGATTCCACTGGTCAACATGTCTGTTTTTATGTTAATACCATGTTATTTTTATTACTATGTCTATGTAGTACAAGTTAAAATCTGGGATGGCGATACCTCCAGCAGTTACTTTATTATTCAGGATTTTCTAATCTGTTCTGTTTTGTTTTGTCTCTCTGTGTGTGTTTTTCCTTGTGAAGTTAATAATTGATTTTTTAATTTTGTGCATTGAGTCTGTAGATTCTTTTTGGTAGGATAAATGTTTTCACAAAATTAATCCTACCAGTCTCTACCTTCTGGTGTCTTAGTCAATTTTTTCCCTCTGCCTTAAAGTTTTTGTTATACAAGTTTTCTGTTTGCTTGGTTAGAGTTATTCCAGAACATACATACATACATGCATACATGTGTGTATATATGTGTGTATAAATAATGTCTGAGGCTATTGTGCAAGGTACTGTTTCCCTGACTTCTTTGTCAGTCCTTTCGTCATTTGTATATATGTATTTTTTGTGTGTTAATTTTGTACTCCGCTACTTTGCTGAAAGTGTTTATCAGCTGTAGAAGTTTGTGGGCATTTTTTATAGAGAGTTTCATATAGAAAATCATATCATCTGCCAATAAGAACACTATGCCTTTTTTCTATTTGTATCAACTTGTTCTCCTTCTGTTGTCTTATACTGGTCTGGCTAAGCTTTCACGTATGTGGAGAGAGTGGGCATTCTTTTCTTGTTCCTAACTTTTAAAGTAAACACCTTTCATAAGATTTGAAAAGTTTATGTCTAGTCCTCTTGTTGGAGAATGAAAAAACTGCACAGCAGATCAATTTTATCCTGTGTTTTAATCTTCTGATCATACCTTTTCCACCACTGATTTGATAATATAATTTAAATTGATCAATGTTAAATTATCTTGACTCTTTCAATAGTCAGATTTTCAAGATAGATAAGGTACTTTGATGTTTGATGACCTTATATTTTAATACCTTGTGGAATATGTTTGTTAAAGCATATTTCAGAAATCATCCACTTCTTTTGGATTTTCAGTTTTCTAACAGTGTACGGTATTCCTGTGTAATTCTCAAAAACAAAACAATTGTATTTGTCATTTATTCTCTTTTAGTTTTTCATTGTATGTCTTTTAATTAAGTCTGTAAAATGGTTTCTATACTTATCATTATACTCTAGTTTCTTTAGAGTCTGTAAATCTCCTGCCTTTCAAACTAGGAAACATCTGACTTGGTAATTTCATTCTCTCCTTTGGTTAATTCCCTTCTCTCCTGTGGCACTAGCTCTAGATTTGAAAGCTGAATGTTTGCTTTATCTACCATGTTTTTAATTATAAATTATTAAGTTCATTTAAGTTTCTCCTGCTTTCCTGAGCGTGACTAATTATATTCCATAAGCCTTGACGTACATTTCCCAATTTTGTTATGTTCTGGATGATTTTTAATGGGCTTTGCTTTCTTTTAGAAAAGCTTTCTTCCTAACTTCAAATATTTGGGGACTTCTTCCTCTTATCTTCTTTTGGAATTTATTAGATGTCCTTGGTGGTCAAGTTCATGATTGATTTTGCATGAAAATTAGATGAACTCATATGTGACTTAGCCTGATGTTTTCTGTGCTCAGATTCCTCATTAGTTCTCACAGACAGTGGCTTAGTCCAGGGCAAATAAAGATAGAAATTGTGACCTGAATTTTAATTTTGACTCTGCTTCAAACAAACTGTGAGTTTATACCAGTATGGCAGTGTGCAGACCCCTAACTGGGCTGGAGAAAACTCATCATGCGATTTGGTTGGTATGGTAGCTGCTGAGCTCTTGCAATTTGGCTGTGTAACTGAAGATCTGAATTTTTAGTATTATAAAATCCAGATTGCTACAACCACAGTGACTATTGTACCTGATAGACAAGCAAATCTAATCTGTAAAATTAAGTCTTAAATTTAATAAATTCTAAGAGACTTTAAAATCTTAACTTTATCAACCTGCTAGTTTACATATTTCTAAAGGGATTCTGATATAATAGAAAATCAGAATAGTTAGGAAAAACAGTCATTAAGATGTGGTAAAAATGTCAGATTTTTGGTGTTCTGCTCAAACTTCTAGCATATTGAGAATCAGAATTTATCCACATTTTATAGCTGAGCCTATGGTAATCCAAGGATTTGCAATATGGAATCATTTCAGTATAGGCCAGTCTCTGAAAGCCAACTCAGAGGTAAAAATCACACTATTCATGTTATAATTATTGTTTTACTTTTATCAAAGTTAGAAAACTCTAACATCAATTGCATATTCTTTCCGTATGAGCTTTTGGTTAAAAAAAATCATAACTCAAGTTACAGATTACTTAGAAACTCATGAAAATAACTTCACGCTTAAACTTGTGGAAAACGATGAAAATTATACAGCAGAAAAGATGAGGCATTATTTGTAGAAAGGGTTCCTTGGTTGCTTCCAGCATACTTTACTTCTGTGTTCAGATTGGTGTTAGAGGGTTTCTAGCATGCAGTCATGTGCATAGGACAGTGTGGATGAGTAGGGCCCAGGAGCAGTGCTGGGTCAGATCACAGCTTTTTCAGGTTTGGAGATAGCAGTTACTTTATTTGAACATAGACTGTGATGACATAAAAATTTTAAACCATCAAGATTTCCTTTTGACTTTACGTTAAGTGTGTAAGGCAAGAAAAATTAAACATTGAGTTTTCAAAACATCTCTCATTCCTCCTCTCTTCAGACCCTTTTACAATCTGGCAAAATTGCCAGATTTTACACATCTTTCTCTATTTTCCTCCCTAAGACAGAGTGCCAGTGTGGCAGGGATTTTCTGCATACGGTTTTTAAAAATATTTTTGTATCCAATAAAGTCAGTATTGTTCATATTATCACTTGAAACTCAAACAAGTCTTTAACAACCCTTCAACTATCAAGAACTATTAATGAATAAGATCATGTATATTTAGGTTATCCAAATTAAGATAAATATGCACCAATTTCAAGAGTCAGTTTTGGGTGAAATACCTGATTCCTATTTTTGTTACAGTTGCACATGCAAAGACTATAAACTTTGGTTCCCTCTAACAGTTTTTGACATGTTTTAGCTCTGTGTTGTCTGTTTGTCTTATTGCGATGTAGAAAATTTCTGAGTAATCAGTAACTGACAACATAGTCCATAAATAAAGCAGAAATAGCTCCCTTGAAAAGACACCATTTGTACATTTGTCTTTTCTTTTTTAAAACTTTATTGGAAATGGACTCTGGTGCTGACCGATTTTGTCAGCTAGCACGTTACCACTCTGAACATAACTGCTGCTCATGAGTATTGTTTTGGAGTAAATTTAATTTTCATAAGTCACAACTTCCAGGGTGGTGGAAGAAGCGTGGTTTGTTTATAGGGACGTTGGAAAGTTTTATAGTTTGCGTCCTAAAGAATCTAACTTTATTTTTAGAAATTGTCCAAACTGAAGCTATGTAGGACATTTCCAGGTTTACAGTCTGCCTCTTAATTAAATTAACACCATCCACCAGATTAGAAACAATAAGAAAGGAAAATAATGCAGTAAGTTCAACTAATGGGTATTTCAGGATAGGAAACATCTGTGGGGATTCATTCCTTCTCTCTGGACATGGAAAAAAGTTTCATCCTCATCCAATTCTTTTTTCTCTGACTTGTTTTATAACTTTAGGTAATTGAATTAACTTTTCCATGTTTTTGTTTTTAATAAAGGACTATAAGTAACCCATTTTTATTTATTTTTATGATTATAATATAATTATAACATTCCTCCTTCCCTAATAAGGAATTACCTTTATAAGATGAAGTTTATTAAACAGTGTACAGTATGAATGAAAGAAATCATAACAAAGGAGAGAAGCAGTACATTGGACAACAAAGGTCCAGTTGCATTCATAATATTTTAATGCTGATCATACTGTGGTTCATCTTAGGAAGTCTTGATTGCTACGCTTGGTATAACAGAGGCTTTCTTAGAAATTTAAGATGCCTAGCATTAGGCTAGGCCGATCAAAAGGACAATGTTTGGATGGCAAAATTTATTATTACAAAAATGAAAAACAAACAAACCTAGAGCCCATATTTGCAGTTCTAACAATTATCTGTTTATTTTTAAATAGTGTTAGCCACTCTATTGTTAAATGTTGGGTTCTGCAATGGAATAAAGTCTAATTATTGCCAGAGAACAGATTTTATCTTAATAGAAAGTGTCATAAATTTACTTATTCTTAGAGTTAGATTTTCTTAAGCCAACAGAAGAGTCATCAGTGAGGGAAATCTGAGCACCAAATCTTTTTTTTTTCTTATTTTCAGTATGATAGGAAAACAGCCTCCTAGAAGGGAAAATTTGAGCATCAAATCTCTCTTTTATTTTCAGTTTGATAAAAAGCAGTCACAGGAGCAAATAATGAATGGAATTATACTTTTTAAGAAATTAAAATTATTAGAATAATTCTAGATGTACAGAAAAGCATCGGAGACATAGTAGAGTTTCTCCCATTATTACAGCCCTAAACTGGCATGACTTGTGCCGTATTTGTCAGCACTGAGAAACACAGATCGACACATTTCTGTTACATAGATAGTCTTTGTATAGATGTGGATAGTCCATGTTTTTCCCCTCCAATAATGCCCTCTTTCTGTTTAAGATCCAGTTCAGGGTACCATATTATATTTTTCTTATACAATTTTGATAGACTAGTTTGGAGGTATAAATGCCCCAGAATGGTCACTGATTATTCTCTAGTGTTATCTAGTACATGACAGTTTCTGTCATTCCTCATTTTTCATGACTTTGCCTGTTTTGAGAAGTATTGACCAGGTGCCTATAGAATGTCCCCTAGTAAGGTTTTGTCTGATCATTTTCTCTGAGGGGATCAGGTAGGGAAAGTTTGATTAATGAGTGCTAAATTACTATTAGATTGGAGTGAGAATTTTTTCTTAAAAAATATTTATTTATTTATT
>LOJH01067134.1:0-10258 GCA_001685095.1 Ellobius talpinus | reverse complement strand
TTGAGGAAGGCTGTTTCCTAATTTTCTGAGAAATCACCATACTGATATCCAAAGCAGCCGTACCAGCCTGCACACCCACCAGCAAAGTAGGAGTGTTCCCTTTACCCCATATTCTCTCCAGCATAAGTTGTCATCAATGTTTTTGATCTTGGCCATTCTTACCAGTGTAAGATTGAATCTCAGAGTTGTTTTTATTTGCATTTCTCTGATGGCTAAGGATATTGAGCATTTCCTTAAGTGTCTTTCAGCCATTTTAGATTGCTTTGTTAAGAGTTCTCTGCTTAGGTCTGTCTGTACCCCATTTTTTGACTGGATTATTTGTTCTTTTGATGACCAATTGCTTGAGTTCTTTGCATATTTTAGAGATCAGCTCTCTGTCTGATGTGGGGTTGGTGAAGATCTTATCCCATTCACTACAGAATAATATTAGCAGTACCAGAAGGTACTACTCACACTATCTAAGGAGAAAGGTAAACATCAATTCAGTTACAAATCCTGTGATCTACAATGGTGGCCTGCTTGAAAAATATGATGGTGCGATAATGGCACAAAGCTTGTGGGAGTAACCAACCAATATCTGATTTGATTTAAAACCTACTCTGTGAGATGGAGCCCACACAGGGCACTGCTGAGGCAGCCAAGAACCTGAGCCTATGTAGGCCATGCACTTAAAGGGAAACCAAGTACTCCTAAAGGACACACCAATAAAATGGCTCCAAATGACGTTGTACTATCCTCATACAGCCCTGTCTTTTTTAGTAATCATCAGTGAAGCTTCCTCCAACAGCAGATGGGAACAAATTCAAAAACCCACAGTCAGAAAATCTGAAGAGTGAAAGACCTTGGTATACTTAGCCCTACACAGGGTGTCTCCACCAAATCCCTCCCCTCAGAGCTCCAAGAACTCTGCAGGAGAGGAGGCAGAAAGAGAATAAGAGACAGAGGGGATAAAGAACACCAAGGAAGCAAGGCTTCTAACCACAGCATGATCCAGGCACATAAAAACTCACAGACTGTGATGGTGTCCACAGGACCTGCAACAGTCTGTACAAGATGGGATCCTAGAGATGGAAGAAATGAGCACATGGCACCATCCCTAACCCAGACGCTATCTCCAATTGATAACCACTTGTCAATGAAAATTTAGTTTTCTACAAGGGAGTATCACTGGAGATACAAACCACTTTTAAAGGTAGGCCCCATGCCCAGCAGTTGATGACCGACATGAAACAAATGCAACGAATGCAATGACATCTTTGGAGGTTCTTTGTCTCATAATGTTAAATCAGGACATTCTCTTTTTTTCAATCTCAGAACCTTGGCATATATATTTTGGCTTCCATTTTGTGTGTCTCTGGGATTCTTGTTTGTGCAAACATATGTGTCTTTGTGCCTATATGTGTTTCTTGTGCTTTTTCTTTGGCTCTTTTTCTTCTGGTTTGTTGTTGTTGTCCTATTCTGACACCTTTGCTTATATATTATTATTTTATTTTGTTATTATTCCTTAGATACTTGTTTGTTTTCTAAGGAGAGACAGAGAGGTGTGGATCCAGATGGAAGGGAAGGAGGGGAAAACTTGGGGCAGTAGAGGGAGGAGAAACTGTAATCAGAATACATTGTATTAAAATATATATTTCAGATTAAAAAAATTAAATGTAGAACAATTTATATGGGACAAATGAACAACATATGGTTCCGCATGTGCACACACATACACAGAGAGAGAGAGAGAGCACTTGCACATGCATTTAACTTGCACATGCATAAAATTATAATAAAAGTTCTCTGGTATGGAAAAACATTAGTGGAGCTCTTCCAACACCAACATACAGTACACAGCTCACATATTGTCTCACACAGGGTAACTACCCAATAAACATGCCCTGTTCACAATGTTATTTTGCCTTGTTCTGGGGCCTTATGTTCCCATGCTTAATATAATCTCTGCCTTATAAAGAACATGGAATAAACGAAAATTGTATAAACAAACAAAACACTTTATTCATTAAAACTTCCAGCTAATATGGGCCCAGAACAATGGTTATAATATCAAGATAATAATATATACAAACATTAAATCATGATATATACTATATACTCTGTTTCATGCTTCAGGTTGCCATTTCTACATTGACTGTGCCTAAGTCAATGAGGCAGCTAAGTGAGTGGCTTTTCAGAAAGTAGAATTTAATACAGCCTGAAGCTTCATTGTGTACCGACATGAGAAGGATCTTTTCTGTTTTGTTCTGTTTCTGTTTTTTCGAGACAGGGTCTCTCTGTGTATCAGCTCTGGCTGTCCTGGAATTCACTTCACAGACCAGGCTGGCCTCAAACTCACAGAGATCCACCTGCCTCTGCCTCCCAAGTGCTGGGATTAAAGGTAAGGGTCTTGGGAGTTTTGTACAGGTTACATGATGATAATTTAATGAGTCAAAGTGACTGGACCAAGCTATACCAGACAACTGGAGATTGTCTGTGGGTGTTTCCAGAAGAGGTCAGCACTCTCTAGGCTGAGTGAAAGGAATTTACCATCACCTTTGTGAGAGGGTACCAATCGCACGAGGGCTAAGGTAGAACAAAAAGGCTGGAGCAAGGTTATCTCTCTTTCCCTGATTCTGGTTTTAGTGCTTTCAGATTTGAGCAGGGGCATACACCATTAGCTCTCCTGGTTCTCAAGCCTTTGACCTCAGACTACAATGACACCACTGGCTTCAGAACTTCTTGACTCCCACATCTTCATGAGTCTACTCTTCATAATCACTTGTTGCATATCTTCATGTGTATTATTAGTTCTATTTCTCCAGAGAGCCCAGTAAAAAGAAGTCAGACAATATCGCCTTTGGAAGGAAAGAGCCAGACTATGACATCATCATATTTTCTTAACAATGTGGTTTCTTTCTCACATGATATATTGCCAGTTTAAGTAGTAAACAATAACTATTACTTTAGCCCTGTAAGCACTGAGACTCTTGTGATCAGAAGGTTATGATTATGAAATCAGTTAGATATTGACAATCATAATTTAATCATGCTTAATCTAAAACACTAAATAAAATTTAGTGTTAATGTTAGTTAATTATTCCCACTTAGTCAACTCAAATGACTTTTAGGAAAAGTATCTTCACTAAATATTGTGGCAACTTCCATGAAATACCTACTTTGTATGAATATGTTATTAAAATATTTTCAAACATGCTCATTGTCTCAGACTTATCTTGAAGATGACTATCAGTAGTTTAAAAGTATGTTCATAACTTGTCTGGGTATGGTCCCTCCTACCTATAGACTAGAACTGAGAGATGCAGATAGAGGATCAGGAATTCAAGGACATCCTTGGCCACATAGTGAGTCTAAGCTCACCCTGGGCTACATGAGACTCTCCCTCAAACAGATTATGTGAAAATTGTTGCTTACTGAATTTACAAAGAATAAATTATTTAAAAATAGCTCATACATATACTACAAAAAGTCAAGAAGATAGGCATCTATCTCAAGTTCAACATTTGCAAAACTAAACTTGACCTTCCCATCAGATATTTTTCATCTCAGGCTTTGACTTCACTGACAACACTTCCTTCTTTTCTCCTTCCTGGATTCTTGAGCCAAAATAACTGTATGAGTTGACTCCTCTCTTTCTCTCACAAGCCACATCTAAACTGCCAAGACTCCTGTTGATTCTTCTTTCAAAATAAGCCCAAGGCAGGTACTTCTCACTGCTCCTCAGCAGATACTTTTGTCCCTGCAATCTCAGCCACCATCACCCGTTCTCATTTAGATTCCTGCCTTTTAGTTGAAGCCTCCTGGTTCCTTCCACCTTACCAAATGTTTGTACTCAGCGTACGGGCCAAATGAGTTCATGAACACTGCAAGATCATAACTCATTCTTCTATTCAAAATGCAGTGTCAATTGGAACTCACTAAGAGTGGGCATCTGAGACACAGAGGAGAGCAACTCTCCTCAGGTGGCTTCTAGTCTTGGTACTAGGGATATTCGAACATGACAATTTTAGTCTAGTAAACAGACAACTTCATAAACAGAACTCAGTAGAAAACATCTCTTCATTAAACTGACCCTCTTGAATGGCCTGAGTATAGTAAGAGACTTGCTAGGTCACTCCTTAACTTTTTTAACTTTTTTCATTTAAGCTGTTCTCATTTTTAAAAGAAAAAGATGAAGTTAGACTTCTGGCACCTTTGCTGCTTCCCAGCTGTACAACCATGGCAAATCAGTAGCTCTGAGACTCTGAGTCTCCTCTGAAATGAGAGCTGCTCAGGCTATCTTTGCTGACTTTGCAGTATTTCTGTCCAATTGTGATAGAGAGCTTGGTCTCTGTGAAGAGCTTTATAACTAAAGAGACCACAGGCAAATGCATCCTTATGATGAACAAACGTGTTTAGCAGCCATGCTGGCCAGTGAATCACCTCTCAACACCCAATCAGTCCTCCTGAAACCAATGAACTCCTGCCAAAACTCACCAACTCTCTGGGTCTGTGGGTGACCTTTAGGCCTCTGGGCTCTCTGCTTACTGCGTCATGAAAAACAAATTATGATCTGTAAATTTTTAGATCTGTCTTTTTCATTCCTAATCTGAAACTAGGGTGAAACAGAAAATAGGAGGCAGTTAGTGAATGTGACCATGCCTTCCTCTGACGTAGAAATGCCACTGAGGAAATGTCAGCTAGCATTGCCATCACACCTCAGTTTCTGCTCTTCTTCATTTCAACATCCGCAGTCTGGGTAGGGAAGAAATTGTATGCCACCGTAAGAAAGAACAGAACCATCGTCACCAGGAAGTATGGCTTGTCACAATATTCGCAAATGCCTGGGCAGCTGGCAGCTCATCATTCAGCTGTGAGTATTTTTGGCCTTTGCATTTCCCATGCTGCTGCTGTCATGTGCGATTCAAATGGCATTAAGACAGAGCAAGAGATCTGAGTGACCAAATTAGAGAGTCTTAGACAAACTGGAAGGATAGTGTCTCTCCATGGCAGCTGGTGGATTCTGGTGGATCTCATCCCATCGCAGGTTAATTCAAACCTTTTCAAATCTTGATCATTCTTTTCACAAGGCTCATACCTTATCTTTCCGCCCTCTCCCACTTCCACTGGGCTTTGCCCATTAGAAAATGCTTTGTTTAGATTGTCAGCCTGGGATATTGTCTCCCTCTCTCCATGATACCCTTTCTGGATGCTAAGCCCTACCCTGGGGGTTCAACCTTCATGGAATGTATCACCTTTTGGTTGGATTGAGCCACATAGCATCCCCAGCAGGAAGGAGAAGGAAGTAATTTAATAATGTATTGCTGACTAGAGCATTCAGGGTCACCTCATGACACTGGGTCCTGCTGTCACCCCACCTCTTCAAAGGCAGCACTGCTGTTTTCCCAGTGCTCTCCTTCCAAACATGTTCTCCACCTTGTCAGTTAGGACCTAGGGATTGTGATGGCTGCTGCTCTTTCCCTTGTGGCTGCCTTACTCCTGGTCACTCCAGTATAAATGGTCTGTTTTGAAGTATTCCTCCTGTCTGCTTTGGCAATGGTATCTGCTTTTCTGACAAGCCCCTCAAGGATGAATTTGCCAAATAGAATGAGTGTGCCCTAAATAACTCCTTATTCTGTATGTCAGACTATAAAATGGCAAGAGGGTAGATAATCCTACCAGTTTTAGCACATTCTCTGACCAAATATGCCCTTATATTTTAATAAGTATATCTGTCAGGTCTCAGCCTAAATGTCCCTTCTTTAGACCTGGAATCCTGGTCTTTCTCCCAGCATCTTACCTTTTTTTCCTGACTCACAATATGTTTCTTTGCTTGCACTTCATGCCTGTTACCCCCCAGACCTTAAAGCACATGGGACAACACAGCTCACTGTCTTCCATGCTACCTTCCCAAGCAAGGGTTCTAGCACATGGTAGCTACCCAATATATGTTGACCGTGTGGCTGAGTTTAACAACTAAACACAAGAAAAAGGCCATCAGATTCTCAACAATGATCAGTTAGCCCACCTGCTGCCCTGCCTGGATTACTGCAATTCCTCCCCATCAACTCCCTGGGTCTAGCTATGTCACACTCACTCGAACCCCATTGATTGTCTGGTCTTCCATGCCTATGAGTAAGTACTTTCCCAAAATAGAGTGCGGATTTCCAGGATAGAGAGTCTAAGGCTGAAAGGGGTTTCTTCTTGTTGTTGTCGTTCTTGTTCGTGTTGTTGTGAATTTCATTTTGTTTGCATTCTCCATGTGGGACCTTGATGTGGGAGTCCCCTCTGTGTGCTGTGATTACCATTAATGAATAAAGAACTGCTTTGAGCCTATAGCAGAGCAGGGCAGGGTGGAGCAGATCTGGGGGCAAAGACTGGACTGAATGCTGGGAGAAAGAAGGGCAGAGTCAGGGAGACACCACGCAGCCCCACAGGAGACAGATGCCAGAACTTTAGCCGGGTAAGCCACAGCCATGTGGATATACACAGATTAATAGAAATGGATTAAATTAATATGTAAGAGTTATCCATTAAGAAGCTAAAGCTAATGGTCCAAGCAGTATTTTAATTAATACAGTTTCTGTGTGATCATTTCGGGTATAAGCTAGCCAGGCAGCCAGGAACCAACAAGCAGCTACCTTCCAACAGGACCTTAAATAAAAGCCCAAAACTGGGTCTACCTCTAGGCCAGAGGTTCTCTACAAGAACATAGGAGGTAGATGGATGACAAAGGGACTCAAAACAACCAGTTTGAAATGATCTGTGCCTCCTCGCTAATTTCAATGATGAAATAAATCTTCCAAAGTTAGCATCTCGCTCTAGGTCATTCAATCATTTAATTCTTTGCTTAAACAGAATGGTTGGTTTCAAAGCAGAAAATGCATGAAACTCTTAAAGTGTTTTTAATCCACTACACTAGTCAGGAACATTTGCTGTAGATGGGGCTGCCACTGTGGGTTCCATTGTCAAAATGACCATTTCTCTAGCTAAGATCTCCTGAGCAAACTGGGAAGAGGGTGGGAACATGAGGACCGGAGATAGCCGAGTTGGGGGAGGGACAAAGAGTGGGAGCAATGAAAGACACATCTTGATAGAAGTTATAACATTATACGGTTAGGGAGAAACCAGGTGCTGGGGAATGTCCCAGGAATTTAAAAGGATGACCCCAGCTAAGACTCCTAGCAATAGTGGAGAGGGTTCCTGAACTGGTCTTCCCCTATAATCAGATTGGTGACTACCATAATTGCCATCATAGAACCTACATCCAGTAACTGATGGAAGCAGATGCAGAGATCTATAGTCAAGCACTGAGTTAAACTCCTGGAGCTTAGCTGAAGAAAGGGAGGAGGGGTCATATGAGCAAGTGGGGTCAAGATCATGATGGGGAAAACCACAGAGACAGCTGACCCAAGCTAGTAGGAACTCCTTGACTCTGGACTGACAGCTGGGGATTCTGCATGGGACCGAACTAAGCCCTCTTAATATGGGAGACAGTTATGTGATTTGATCTGTTGCAGTTGGCCTGGCAGTGGGACCAGGACTTATCCTGGGTGCATAATAGGTTTTTTTGAGCCAATTCCTTTTGCTGGAATACCTTGTTCAACCTTGATACAGTGGGGAGGGGGGCGGCACTTGGTCCTGCCTCAACTTGGTATGCCAGACTTTGTTGACTTCCCAAGGGAGGCCTTACATCCTCTGAGGAGTGGATGATGGGTGTGAAGGAGGAACTGGGGCTAGTACATAAAATTTTTAATTTTTTTAAATTAAAAAACTGACCATTTTTCCATTTGTCACTTGCCCTTCTCTGTCTTCCAATAAGGAAGTTGTAGATGAAGTTTTCTGATAACTCCAGGCTTCAGTAAATCAAATGAAAAGCAGATATGAAAAATCTCACATCTTACAACCCCAATTTTTTTTTAAAGAGCATTTTTAAAAATCTGACATCAATTGGCTGTCTCAGCAAACTCTGAGTCCAGTGCAATTTAAATCATGGATTTAATTATCCAAGTATTTCAATGTGAATATGTTTGATTTTGACTTCTTGAAAATTTTTTCACTTTTTATATATCTTTCCACCTTGACTGGAAAATCCATCAGTATTTCATACTATCTTAGTAGTTAAACCAATTTGTAATTTGGTGACAATATGTACCTACCTATCTATGAAGGTGCCGTTTCTGAAATGGAGTGTTAAACTTGAAAACAATCTTATTGAGAAGTTCATTGTATTCCCCGTGTTTCCTGTCTTTCTGTTCCTATAAAACATGCTTCTCGGGAGGATTGTTGATTATTGATTAATCCAGTCTCAAAATAACTTATCTTTTTGACATATTTCTAGGTAAGAGTGGCTAGACTTAAGCACACCTTTGGATTCCATTGGCTTTATGTAAAAAGTTCACAAAAAAGAATTTGACTTCCTGCATACTTGTGAATCTTACAACCCTCCTTGAAGTGAATTGTTTCCATTTCAAAGTCTATAATACCAGGAAATCATAAAAAAAAGATAAAGTTGTCTAGCACACTAAGGAAAACACAAGTTCTGTACATCTTTACTTTATAAACGGAAACTGTACTCCATGTAAGCAAATATGTGACAAAGAATAGAGGGGGGCTGCCACTTCATAAGACAACTTCCACTTCGACATGTCTGAACTCTCAGCACACTTGGTGAACTTCCGCAACGTTCTACCAGACATAATTAACCACTAATGAAATTTTACTGGGGGAAAAAATTACCGTGTGGATTCAAAATTGCTTCAGGTCTGAGGGAGCAAATTCCATGAGAATGATGACCTTTTCATATGAGAGACTGCCACAGAAAGCTCAGAAACAAATCTGTCCCCGGCAGCTAATAATTCACCTGTTATCAAACCCTCCAGCATCATAATACTTCGGCCCCAACTGTGAGCCTGCAATATGTGACAAGACAACTGATGGATGGCAGTGGCCTCAGTGGCCAGCCGAATTGGTAATGTACCTTGGGATTTGGAAACTCCACCCACCTTATGTGTTAGAAGAATTTATGAAGATAACATGACATGCTAATATATTTTTACAGCTTAAACAAGATATTCAATGCCATTTTTGAGCACCACACATAGTTTATCAATATAACTCCAAAGACCTTTATCCCTTTTTTGTTTCTTTGCTGCTACACATAATATAATTATTGAAAGGTTAAAACTGACTGATGAGGGGAAGCATGTGAGCCCTAGATGCATCCTTCCCTTTGTATTTCTGTATCTTTCTTCTCATCATTGGTTCATTGCAATGGATTATTTTTGAGGTTCTCATCCTAATACCCATTTCAGTCATGGTAAAGGCATAAAAAGGAAAGTGTAATGGATTAGGAATGGCCTGTGACCAACCGTGTTCTTATATCTCTTTTTAGTTGGGTCAGGCAGTAGGGTGAGTGCTAAGGCAGCGTTGGCTGGACTTCAGGTACCTTTCAGGGAGAAATCAAGCTCGCCACCTTTGCAGGATAACGCTCTTAGTTTGTAGGTAGGACAAATGTCAGCACTGTCCTCAGCCCTAGCTGTGGGGAGAGCTCAGATCAACGGCAGAAAATTTCTTTCTCTGATATAGCTCATAATGCTTATTATGGAAAAGTAGTTCAGGCTTCTCTGCTTAATGATATTTAATATACAAACATGTATTCTGATATACTGGAAAAATCAACAAAGTCCCTGCAAATGAACAGAGTTCATATCTGCTATGCCGGTGACTGCTGATGGCAATATAGAACAAGACTGTCATGCAGGGAGTCCTTAGTCTCCACTTCACAGTGTGTGCTTTTCCTGAATTATCTTATTTGGTCCTTACATCTCCATCTCCCTAAGACACAGGGACTCTTCTATGTTCTTTATTTTCTATGTGAGGATACTAGCATCAGCAAAGCTAGACCTTGAATGGGAGTACACTATCAAAAACAAACAAACAAAAAAAACGTTGTTGAGACTGAGGCTTCAGTTGCTGCAAAAAGATGAACTGTGCTGTCTGTGAGCATTTGACAGTTTTCAACTATCCAGAATGTCCAGGAATAAGACCATATCACAAGTCTTTAAAAAATAGACAAATAGAGATGAGACACTGAACAACTGCAAACAGTGTGATCTACTTACTTAAGCTCTAAACTTCACTCTTTTCATTTGTATAAAGATCATGAGACTATTAAGCCATCAAAAAATCACATATGATAGGAACTGTCTTAACTACATTTCTATTTTCCAGTATCTTTTTTATTATTATTATTAAAAATTTCCACCTCCTCCCCTCC
>LOJH01067133.1:0-10258 GCA_001685095.1 Ellobius talpinus | reverse complement strand
GGGACCATGGGAGAGGGCTGAAGGGGAGAGGCAGGGAGGGGAGCAGAGAAAAATATAGAGCTCTGTCTCTAAAAACAAAAACAAACAAACAAACCAAAAAAGCACTCACTCAGAGGTTCAGAATTTACAGCACCACATTGTGGCTCACAGCATCCATAGCCCCAGTTCCAGAGAATCTGATGCCCTATTCTGCCTTCTGCAGGATCCGGGCACATGTGGTGCTCAGACACAAATGCAGGGAACACTCAAACACACAATTTTTTTAAAACAATAAATCTTTTTTTAAAAAAAACTGTCCAATCACTTGCACCATTCTTTACTCCTCACACACTGTCTGACCTAATGTTATCTATGGGCTCTGAGCTCTGAGCGCAGAGACTTACTTCCTGTGCGTTGAGCAATGCCTTGCTTGGCACTAGGCTCAGCACTGCCTGCTTTCACTGGAATGTCCTCCAGGCCCGTAATGAAACTATTACCAGCATCATTCTGCGGACACCGCAGCTCTGACAGGGAGGGTGGTTTGAAGACACCTGGGTGGGAAGAGCAGAGAGAGGGTTCAGCCCCGGACTCTGGACAACAAATCCAGTAAAAGGCCAGAGATGCAGCATGCGCTTCAGAAGGTGGTGGAACACATGGGGAGGGGCTGTCTTGGAAGAAGAAGGCTCTGGAGCAATGATTCAGGGGTAAGAGTGAGGGGCATGCCTTTCCTTCCTCACTCTTACCTTGCCACCCCTTAGCGGTGCCACCGCCCTGCTGATTTGCCCAACATCCTTGGGACCAAGTCTGGATGTGGACACCTGTTCACACGGTCACAGATTCCTCACCAGAGCTGTCCAAAGACATCGCCCCAGGGGTCTAAGAAACTGCAAGGTGGACTGGTTTGAAATACCCAGAATAAGGTTGGCAGGCAGTATGTGCCCCCTGCCTGTCAATCAATGAGCTGTTTGCTCCATGTCTTTCTGCTCTCTCTTCAGCCTCCTGCCTCAGATGACTAAAGGAGCCCCTCACCTGGCCCATTCCTGCCTCCTCGCCTGTCCTTCCCTGCTCAGTGGTCACTTTCAAAAGGCAAATCCCACCCTGGCTTCTACTACCTCTTTGCTCTCATCTCACATACAAAAGCCCCGTTGCTTGCTTTCTGCAACCTTTTATGCCTTTTTAATAGGCATCTTTTTCACCACTTCTTAAGGGTTAAGGAAGCCAAGGGTTTAGGAAGCCACAGAATGTTTTAAATGCATCTTCCCTGTCAACCCTTTCTAAATGAAGACTTGGGGGACAATGGAATCAAAAACCAAGTCACTTGAACATTTAACATAAGGTTTGCAACTGGATAAACATGGTGGCCCACTCAGGGTCAGCCACCACTCCCTCTTGCCCTATCTGCTATTTGAGACATGTTAGTAGAGATCCAGGAGGACCGGGCGACAAGGCACAAGCTGGACATTTAAGCCGGTCTCAGACACTGCCCTTCCCCCTCTAAAAGCCAATAGCCTCTGTCCCGGCCTGTCAGCTTCGGATCAGGGGTGAATTCTAACAATGACTCTAAAATTCATGCAGCAGCCTGGGAGAGAAGAGCCAATTAAATGCCTGACATTCACCTTCGCTTATTCAATGTAATTAATTTCCAAAATGGCAGCTACTAGAACTTGCAGGGGCATTCTACAGCCACAGGGATTATTTCCCAGCTCAACAAAGTGAAGCAACAGAACCATTCGGTCTACTTGCAGACTGCATTTCTGTAATACAGATGTTCGATTCACTAACACCGTTTCACACAGAACCATGTTTACATGGCACTTTCTGAGTTTCACAGGGCACAGCAGAGCGTTCATTTGTCATGCTGCTTCCAAACCTGCCTCATGATGTTTTTCAAAACTCATCTTCAACGACTAAGTGTGCATAACAATAAAGATGGAGTCCAATCAAATTTAATAGTCTAAAATAAACCTGTCCTCTACACCAAACCAGCCTGGAGGATGCAGTAGCTTCTAATCAGTGAGCCCCAAGTGCCTGGAAATGCAGGCAGGAAAGATGGCAGCAGAACCCATGCCAAAGCTGTCAGACCACATCCAGGACATGTCACAGGATGTGTCCAGGTGAACTGACATGTGCCGTGGGGCCTTCATTGCGGAGACTCTGGATCTAGCGGTACCAAGGGTAACAAAATGGAAACCAAAACACCTATGCATCAAAAAACAAAAACTATCACATAGATCAGCATGTCCTCAACTCCTCACTCACCCCACACACACACACACACACACCTCCTGTCCCAGGGCTAAGAGGAGCCAGCATTGCTAGGTCACTGGCACCAATTTCAATTCTCTCATTCTCTCCAAGTGACAGGTGACAGGGACCACAAGGGAGATGTTGCTGATGGATTTTATTCTATGGCAAGCCAAGGTTTCTCAAACAAGTTAAGACAGTGAGGTCCCCAAGTGAACTCCCAGTGGCCCAGATTCATCCCAGGCATGAAGGGATCAAGTGAATTCAGCTCTCCTTGGCTGAGTTCCCAGCTCTGTCCACAGAACCTTGACCCCAGGGACTGGTGAATCCACCTCCATCCTGACTCGAGGGATTGGCAGGCTGCAGAGAAGGACAGAGTCAAGCTAGCTGTCCTGATGCAAGGCAAGGAAGTGCTAAAACTGACTGTCATGACGACCCAGAGGAGAAGACAGATTGGCAGAGGGGGGGAAGGGACACTGTCCCCAGAGAGCTCCACAAACCCTGAATCACTGGGTAAGGCTTCAGCAGGTAGATGAGACAGGCAATCAATGTACAGCCGAGGCAAGGAGCCCCCAAGTCCAAGGCTACATTCGGGACAACTAAAGCAATGGTGGCAAATGCCAGTCCAGCAAAGCTGAATCACTCGCTCAGCTTCTAACATCTGAAGGACTTCAGCGCAAGCAGTGAGCAAGGAAGCCAGCAGGGATTCCACACACAGCCCCGGGGAACTGGTGTAGGGAGAAGCATCCAGACTTCAAAGCCAACCAGGTCTCAAATGCCAGCTCCTCTGTTATTAGCCTTATGTGCCGATCCTTAGTTCAATGCAGCATCCTCTTCCCCCTGGGTCCATTGCAGGTTCCATGGGAGAATGCACCTCACCGAACATTTCCTAAAGTGTCAAAGTTCTCCTGTGGTTTCCAGAAATTTCGGCCGCCTGCCTTAAACTCTGCAGGGTGAAGAGCCTTGGTTGTTGCAACTTTCTGTGAGGCAATTAAAAAAAAGTTTTATAACAGGCCATCTCTGCCAGGGAAACTAGTTTTCCATATAGTCTTCTGCTCCAGTCTGCACAGAAATGTCTGTCTGTCTGTCTGTCTGTCTGCTTTTCACTGCCACCCTGTCCATACCCTCCAGTGGAATCAGTGGAATGACACAATGCTCTGCACATCACACCTCTCTGTCGCTGCCTCTTTCTTTTCTACCAGAGAACGTCACGCTGATGATGGTACTCCTGATTAGGGCATGCGCCTCACCTGGCCAGCACCTCCCAACAAGAATGTGCGTGCGTGTGTGTGTGTGTGTGTGTGTGTGTGTGTGTGTGTGTGTGTGAGATCAGTGTATGTCATGTTTATGTATGTGCATGTGTGTAGCGGGGAGGCTTGTATTCCACCTCAGGTGCTACGTACAGTATTGTTCAAGACAGCGTCCATCACTGCACCCAGGGCTCCCTGACTGGACTAGGCTTGCTGGTCAGCGAGTCCCAGCTCCCTGTCCCTGTCCCCATTACAAGTATACATAGTCATGCCCAGATTTTTAAGTGGGCACTAGGGATCTAACTAAAATCTTCCTGCGTATATTTGACTGACAGCCATCTCTCCAGCCCCCCACGAGATTTTTAAGCCTTGTATCCTGCTAAGATTCCTTATGAGAACTAAGCCTTTCTAACTTAAGTATCTTCCAAATTAACATTCAAATAAAACAATCACTTGGAAAAAGCAATGGAATAGGGTAGGTAGAGTTAATCGCCCCCTGTCACCTTGAATGGGCAGGCTGTGACAGCCAGAATCATGGACAGATTTTCAGGACACGGCTGAGCTCAGGAAAGAGTGCAGTGCTCTAACAAATTAGCAACATCCATCAGGAGAAGGATGCTCAGATGGCTATTTGACGCCTCTCCCAACTTGCTCCAGCAGGGGGCGCCAAAGTGACCCAGTCCTGCCACAGTCACAATTCCAGAGGGTCAATTTCCCATGAAACACACACACCCTGAGGAGCCACTGAGGGCAAAGCACTAACTAATCCACTGCAGGGATTAAATCTGAGCTCTGACATAGGAAAAGTCCATCTTAGAGAAAAAGAGAGGACTGGGTCCGCACAGAATAAAATCTGAGCACACTCAAGCTATATGCTGCTGGAGGGGAGAGAGGAGAGGTGGTCACTCAAAACAAGAATCCTGAAGAATGGCAAGGACCAGAAGAATGAGTGGGACAGTAGTGAGCAGGAGGACCACTCCAGACGTGTGAAAAGAAAGAACACAGGAGGGCAAAGACAGAACGGCCACACCAACACCAAAGGCATAAGGAGGAATAAGGCAGGCCAGGCATGGTGAAACACGCCTTTAATCCCAGCATTTGGGAGGCAGAGGCAGGTGAATCTCTGTGAGTTCAAGACCAGTCTGGTCTACAAAAGTCTGGGTTGCGACTAGTCTGGGGTGTACTCTGGAGCTGACTGACAGCCACTTCGACTCCAAGGAAGGAGGAGAAACAGACAATTCAATACCACAACACAATAACATGTCGAAGTACTCAGCAAGCACTTGGTGCCATGGAAGGTGTGGCACCTCACGCAGTGGCCACCAAGTTCATCCCGTTTCCCAGGTGAAGCTCAGGAGTTGAGACACATGCTCAAGGTCGTATGTGTGTAAATGGTACTACTGAGAAAAGATGGGAACCTGGTCAGTCTCACTGGCTCCAAAGGTTCTTTTTGTTTTGCTTTGTTTTGTTTTGTTTTTTGAGACAGGGTTACCCTGTGTAGCTTTGGAGCCTGACCTGGAACTCTCTCTGTAGACCAGGGTGGCCTCGAACTCACAGAGATCCACCTGCCTCTGCCTCCCAAATGCTGGGATTAAAGGTATGTGCCACCACTGCCCGGCTCCAAAGGCCTCCTCCTAAGCCTTGTGACCACAGGTTAAAAGAGACAGAAAACCAGTGGTGTAAAGCTAGGGCCATCAGAAGGAGATCAATGAAAGAACAGGCCCAGGCACTGTGTGTCAGAGGCTGGGAAGAAAAGGATTCGGCAGAGCCAATATCGTCAAGCTGTTGCCACAGTGATGGAAGTGAGGGGCATGGTACTTATTCAGCAAATCTAACATGTACCAGATACTGTGTTCAGCATTAGAGAGCCAGAAGGGCAGCCTAGCCATGACTCACACTGTGACAAGCACTTCACAAGACTGTCTGCGAAGGATGGAGACCGTGTTCCAAGACCAAGCCTGAGGCAACAGATGGTGGCCAGCTATGGGACAGGGTCCAGTCTTGGAGACCATAGATGTTGGATCAAGGTATCGGGCTTTGTAATAAGTCCCAGAAGAGACCAAGCAAAAAAGGTGAGTGTCCAACCTCACAGGATAGACACGACCAAGAGTGAAACTATTGTAAATGAGGATGCTGGATCATTGAGACACATTCATTTAGGCAGTAGTTGCAATGCGTGTCCCGGTGGAGCATGAATGCTGACCACAGGTGGCCGTATACAGATGCAAGCAAGGGGACTCTGCTAATCCTCTGCCTTCTTAACAATGGCACCCAAAGCTGTGTGTACTTGAAAGTGCTATTTTTAGAAATGAAGGGGTTTTTTGTTTTTTTGTTTTGTTTTGTTTTGTTTTTCTTGAGACTTAAAAGTTAAAGAATGGATTAGGAAGGGGTGAGGCCGGGAGAAGAAGTGGAGGCTAAAGGTGATATAGCCCAAGAATTAAGGGGCTGACCTATAGCAATCCTGCTGACAAAATAGTAGGGTGCTGGGGGAGGCAGAAAGGACCCATTGGGGTTGGGTGTGATCCCAGACAGCAAAGTGGGCTGCCAGCTTGAACCAAAGGAAATAGGAACCTTAGCCAGGAAGACTCACAGACTGTGAGGAGACATGGAGTGGCAATTACAGACAGCAAAGAAAGCCAGGAATGGTGGAACACGTCTATAATCCCAGTACCCCTTAGGTTGCAGAAGAAGGATGCTGGGAATTTGAGGCCAACCTGAGCTACACAGACAGCAGGGAAGGGGTAGCCAGCAGGCAGCTGAATACATCACCCAGATTAAGAAACACAGAGCTCATGCCCCCTGCCATTTCACAAGAGCTTTAAGAAGAACTGGTGTCCTTCCTCTGCCCCCCAAGACACATCTTACCTCCCCAAGTCAGCTGCGAGGGACTCCCATACTCCCCCAAGGTCTGATCTTCATCACAACTAAAAGGGCTTCCAGTCCCTCAAACCCTTCTTACTTCCCTCTATGGCTCCCCCCAAGTTTAAGTCACCATTGGCCTGTGACAAATCTTAGAAATATGTGTGCTGGGGCTGAGGGGTGGGGGCACAGTTAAACCAAAGTGACAGGCCATCGTTCCCCAAAGCAAATACATGTAGGGGGGGAAGCGATGAAAAGTTCTGGCAGAGGCCAGCACATAAACACATTCCACTGAGTTGCAAGACTTTTATGCAACATTGACTGCGCTGGTCAATAATTTAAGGGGAGGGGAAAATACACCAGTTGGCATAGCAACTGTCACATTGCATTACTCGGGCTACCATTTCCATACAGATGTTGCCCTTAAAGGACAAATGCTTCCCCAGATGCTCGTGAACTTGGGTGCCTTTTGTCACGGGAAAAGAAACATCTGGCTCGCAGTACATTCACAGAAGGCCCTCTGTTCCTCAGGCTTTTCCTGCCTCGAGCTGTTTTGTCTTCATGGGTCTAGAATTGAACTCAAGGAAGATGAGGAGGAGGGAGGGAAGTCATGCCTGGATCCTGAAGTGCAGTTGAACTAACAGATACCAGGGCAAGAAAAAAAGTCCAGTCTATCTAAGAAAGGAACCTTAAAATTGCCTGGATGCACTAAGCAAGGCAAACACACCAAATTTCCCAGAGTGGCAGAAAGAACAGAGATGCAGACAGAGCCTGCAGCGGCATGGACAGAAACCTTCCATATGCCTAGAAGCAAACCCGTCCCTGCCCTTCAAGACAAAGACCCCTGTTCTGGCCACTAAATACTTTCCTTGGCCTCCATGGTTTCCAGACACCATGAGTGCCTTGGTATGAATGACACACCCTCCTAGGATGTTCTTTCCCTTTGTGTAAATCCATCTCACAGTCGGTACCATAAATTAACAGAGAACAGACAGATGTCCAAACCATGGCCAACAGGTGTTCCCAGAGCACATTGCTGTCACTCTGAGTGATCCCCAGTCTACTTCCTTCACACACCAATGAAAACAAGATTCTGGAATTTATATGAGTCTGTGGCCATAGGACATCTTAGCTGCCCAAAGAAGGGGGCACCTAAGAGAAAGCTGAGTTTCCAGCCAGAATCCACCCTTCCTACCCACTTCAGTGATCTGAACTATCTAAGTGGGGCTCCCCCGTTGCTCAAGGTGAGACAATCTGGTGTACCTCAGGATGGTGTCTATCTTTGTATGATACAAAATTCATGCACCAGCTCAAACAGACTACTGCTAGGTGTCCTGGGTCCCAGATGCCAACAGGGTGTCTGCTAACCCAGGGGACCCTGAAGGAGCTATCCTACTCTGCATCTCTGCTTTGGAGTTTGGAGAGGGGGCAGAGTAAAAGCCAGAAAAATTGTACATTTTTCCCTCCACTGACTCTGCTGTGAGGGACAAGCCTCCTGGAGGTGCCACCCATGCGTTTCCTGGAGGCATAGAAACCATCTCTCTGGAGGACTGCTTGGACCGGTTCATTTCATCTCTCCTACCTCCGTTCAAGAAATCTACAGCGCTACCCACCCCATGCCCAGACTCCGTCCCCAAGCCATCCTCAAAATCTAGAGAGCCTGCTCGGGGGTAAGGGGTACCTCAGGAAGGGCATTCTGTTGCTCGGGGGTAAGGGGTACCTCAGGAACAGCATTCTGTTCCGAGAAATGCCTCCAAGCCCCTCAGGGGTGCAGCTCCCATCTGATCCTCCACTTCTGCAAGCTAACCACCTACCCCAAAGGCAACGCAGAGGACTGCTCTGAGTGTCGCAATATTCCTTGGACAAGACAGCCCCTAGGAGGGCTGACTACACAGAGGTTGTTTTCATCTGAATGTTTGCCTTGGCACCAGCTGTCACTGCAGGCTATAATGGACATGTTTTTTCCAGGAAAAAAAAAATCATCATTTTCCAATCCCCTGCTTGTTTTTCTCAGGGTGCACGTGAAGCGCAATCACCAAACTCTGTAAATAAATTAGCAGCAATCTGAAGAGTGAACGTTACACTTGGTCACAAAATGTCCTGGGAGCCAAGGGGAAAGGCAGAGGTTCTCATGAGGGAAGTCAATGTGTGGCCACAGCTGTTTACACTACCACCTCCGTCTCCCGTCTCCAGAAGTGTCTGGCTTGCCTTTTTCTGAGCCTGGGCCACTGCTGTGTGTCACAGCTCCCTGGGCAGAAGGCTCAGGAACACGTGTCAGGCATCCTCTTAGGACGACACACACCCTTCCAAGTCAGATCTGAGGGGCCCTTCCTGCCTTCACAGTGCTTATGATCTATCCAAAAAAGAAAAAAAAATCAGCCACAAGGAATGACCAGGGCCATGGGCGGTGACACACACATATACGTTTCAAACTGTCGTGCCCACCCCCGAAGTGGGACACCTACCAGCGGGAGTACCACTCAGAGCATCCAGATCTAGCTTCCCCTGCCCACAGTCCACCTTACTCTTCACTATCATCGCTATCCCACAGACCATGCAGGAAAAGACTCCAGCTGGTCCCACTGGGCATCGTTTCTACTAAATAACAAAACTTTGTTGGCATCAGCACATGACCAGGCCCAAGCTTCCTCTATCTTCATCTTCCATCCACCCCTTATTGCCCCCTTTCCCACGGCTTCCCCTAAAGGTGCCAGGCCAGTCCACGGCACTCCTGACATGGCTACTGGCAGCCTCCAGGGATGAACATTCTGGTCCCTAATCAAAGCCAGCTTTCCTTCCAACCACTCAAAGGCAGTCTGCTGGGCACTGTAGCAGAGCCTGGACTTCTGCCTCCAGCCCTAGTCTGGAGCCCAGGCACCTTTTGAACTGTGTTCCCCTCCCCCTCCCACTCATCATGGCCTCCAGGAAAAGCAATAGCCAATAACATAATAGGATAAGCTACAAAAAGAAACCAGGACTCCTTCAAAAAGCAAGGGGAGTAGGGGACTGGTAAGATTCACAGCTAGATTTCCAGGCAGAGGGCTGCTTTGAAGCAAGCCCGGGAGTGCCAGCTGCCAAAAGCCCAGAGCTCTGTAGGTCACAGAGTGACCTGTGTAAGCATGAGGAGTCGATGTCACCATTGAGCCTGGCACCAGGAGACAGAGATGGAAGGCCAAGGAAGTGGCCATGGCCATCTTCTTAGGATTCACACTCCTCGTCTTAGCCCAACTTCTACCTTCCTGCCAAGAACCACTCGTGGCTCTCCCTTTACGGGAGCAGTGCCGTCTCATTCCAGAAACTTCTGTAGCACTCTGGTATTGTGCCTCTATCACATGACTCAGTTACAGAGTGTCATCCTTTACCAGCCGCTGGCTGACTTCTCACCACTTGGTTTTATTTAATGAATGAATGAATGAATGAATGAATAGTATCACAAACAAACATTGTCAGAAGAGAGCTAAAAAGAAAAAACTTAATGAGGTCATCAGCAAGTTTCTTGAAGAGGGCAGCTGTAACATGGCCTAGCAGTTCCTAGAGAAACCTGTCATCTGAAAGTGTCCTCTGTCACAAATAGAACTGTGTAAAGCAGGGAAGGTGTGTCCCATAAGGCAGGACCAATCGCCAGGCCCCCAAAGGCCCTGTATGACCCTGGTGGGAAGGGCCAGAACACTCCATAAGCTGGGTAAGTGCTCAAGTGCCCCTAAGCGGAAAAGGGACAGAGACAGGACAATCCCCAGAAGCTCACAGGCCAGCTAGCCCGGCAGACACAGCAGCAAACAACAGAGACCCTGTCTCAGATAAGGTGGGCAATAAAGGCCAACACCCAAGGCTGTCCTCTGAACTCCACAAATTTGCAGTCTGTCTCTGTCTCTCTGTCTCCCTCTGTCTCTTTCTCTCTCTCACACACACACACACAGAGAGAGAGA
>LOJH01067131.1:0-10259 GCA_001685095.1 Ellobius talpinus | reverse complement strand
CTATACTCCTTAATGTGTTTCACAGAATAGAATCAGAAGAGTCATTGCCAAACATTTTTATGAAGCTACAGTCACCCTGACTTCTTTTATTATTTTTTTAAAAAACAAAAGAAAAAAAGAAAAGAAAAAGTAGAAAAAATAGAAAACCAGAATAAGAGTAAAATAATGATTTGTTTTGTCTGATGTTTTGAAAGTGGGTCTCAACACATAACCCAGGCTGAACTAGATTCAAGTATAAAGATTTGATAAAAATAAATACATGACCAATAAAACTTGGTCACTAGGAAATTTAAAAATCTCACCATATTCAATAAATTATCATTCCATTTCTTGTCACTGTTACGAAAGACCTGAAAGAGCAGTTTAAGGCAGGAGAATTTTCACTTTCAGAAGATTTTGGTAGAGCATGGAAGAGGGTGGCAGGAAACAGCTTACATCGTGACAGTCAAAAGACAGAGGGGGAGGACACTGGAACTTGTCTGGTTCTCCCCCTTTTATTTTTGTCTGGGCCCCAGCCTATTATGTGGTATCTCCCACACTCAGGGAAGAGCTCTCCCTTCAGTTAATCCTCCCTGGAACAGCATTCAGAACCTCAGCAGTGTGTGTCTCACCAATCTTCAGGAACTTCTAAATCCAGTCACATTATTACAGAGAGCAAGGATGTCCCACCAGGACTACAGAGTCATGGAGATAGTCACCTAACAGCAAATGCTGCACACAACTTAATAAAAACTGTAGGAGGAACCACTAATCAATACTTTAAAATATATTTCAAATATTCATTAAAAAATTCTACAATTTCAAAATTTATAAATAATTGTACGTGTTATCTATTATTATTATGAGATTTCAAACTTAAATTCATTAAATACATGAACATTTCACAATAAGCACATGAATATATGTTTTGACAAAATGACATATTGTACCCAAAAAGTTATTCTGCTAAGTGTCACTAGAGTCAGACCAGTCTGGTCACCACCCTCCTATTTATCTAGAAATGGAACTAAACTTTGGTTCAGGTGTTTGGTTTTGGTTTTTGAATTTTTTTTGAGGCGAGCAACAGTGTCTTACTATGCATTCATACTAGTGTAGGACCAGCTACACTATTCAAGCCGGCTTCAAACTTGTGATCGTCTGCCTTAGCCTCCTAAGTGCTGGAATTGCAAGCATGCAGCACCACTAACAGCTTACGTAATAAAACTTTATAAAGAAAGAATTCTCACCACATCTTGCTTCTGGGCTTCATTAAGCTTTTCGGTCAATTCTTCCAAAGCCCTTTTTGTTTCAGCATCCGACCTAAGCAAGAAAGTAAAAGGGTTTCCAGATAATTAATTTTTTTAAAGGCATAATGGTTTTTGTTGATGTCATCATTGTTTTGACCTGGGAACCAAAACTAGGGCTTGGTACTTCTTAGGTAAGTGCTTTACCCCTCAGCTGAAGCCCACCCCTCACAATAATTGTGATTCCACAATTCTCAACTGGATTCTCCTCAAGGGCCTGTTAAAACACGCCAAAGAGATCCTGTCAAGAAATCTTGGAACCACTAAGTTAGGGATGGAGCCCAAGAATGTGCATTTCTGCAAATTCCCACACAATGCTGAAGCTGTGGACCTGGGACCCCAACTTTGAGCACCACCACCACATTGAGCTCCAGCAGCCCTCAGTTTCAAGTTCAGAAGAAACAAAGATAGAGTTCTAAAAAGACAGAGGGAAAATAAAACTCCTCATCTCATAACCTGTTTGAGGAACACAAACTCCATCCTTATTAGTGCATTGAATCAGGGGCAGCAGTACTCATGCAGTCCAGAAAAGACTTGTAAGAACAGGACTGCCACCCATCTCTACTCCCTTTGGATGCGCTCCCTACTAGCATCCAAGCACCTTCTCCACTAGGAATCCTCTGGCTTGTTACCTTCATCATTTTCAATCAAATACTTTCCAGTGACTCCTTATTTTGAAGTGCCTCGTTCACTAACTCCTCGGAGATACTGGACTATTTACTGCTATTGTGAGCTTGTCTGCCACTTACTTACCTGTGGGCTTTTACAAAGTGCATGCTGCACAGGGCAGCCTTCACTCTTAACAGCAGAGGCTCTTGGACTCACCTTCTATCCTGAACATTTCAATCAGCCTCACACTTGGGGCTTTTCCCCCCTAATTCTCATCATCACTTGGGGGTATTCATCATGTCCATTGATAGCCCCCTTTCTGCATGAATCATCCATATACACATAATCTAGTCCCTTCCCCTTGGCAAAATTCTTCTCAAAGGCCACTTACTTTCTGACTCTAACATGGCTGAATCTGCAAGCTTGGTGTGTGGCTGTCATTTTTGGGTTATTGTCACTGAATAATAATGTCAGGATAGCTTTACTATTTCCCCTTTTGCTTCATGATTTTTTAACTTTATAATTACTTATTGCGAGTATACAGGAAAGCAACTGTCTCTGTAACATTAACCCAACACAACCAAAGTTGCTGTAATAACTTGTTAATCTGAGAAGGCACCTTTTGACTGCTATATTTCACAGTATCTACTACTTCTTCTAATTTGTATCTTCCTCTTAGTTATAATACTATTGTCTTTATATAATTTATATCTAGATAATTTCTCAGAAAGAAGTACCTTAAAAGCTAAGATTTCTGAGCTGTGAATCTCTGAAAATGTGTTCTTTTTAATTTGCTCTTGATTTGGAGATTCCCATTCTCTCCTGGGTTTTGCAGTTCTCATCTGACCTTCAAGCCAGGTCCAAAGCATGGCTAAGACGTCTAAATATCTGACCTCTTTGGTACTCAGCTCTGTCTGTGATGCTCTCCATAGTTCTTCTCTTTATGTCCTCCACTACCACAGCACTTTTACATGCCAAGCACTCTTGAACTCGTGTGTCTCACACAGACTTCTTTTCCTTTTAGCCTAAGGACTGACTACTTTACATTTCCTCTTGACTGTCTCACAGGCATAGCAAACCTAACATATCCAAGAAAGCCCCTTGATTTCTACCCCTCAGCTCCCTCAACCAACCTTTCTTACATCATAAAGGGAAATTGCTATTTACTAGTTTCTCAAGTTTTCCATATGGTACCCAAGTTAAAGCCCACTTCTCTGTGCTTTCATAACTCAATAAATTTTTGAAAAGTCAAAAAACAAAAAATTAAGTCAGATGTGATGGTGCACACCTTTAACTCAAGCACCTGGAAGGCAGGGGCAGGTGGGTCTCTGTGAGTTCAAGGCCAGCCTGGTCTACATAGTGAGTTCCAGGAAAGAGAACTACATAGTAAGACCCCATCTCAAAAAACAAAAAGGAAAAGAAAATAATTAATAAATAATTAAATGAGAATACCAACACTTGTGAATCAAATTATTTCCTATCCAGTATGTTTAGAAACATGGATAAAATTAGTGGTACAGGCAGAGTATTCAATTATACTCCTCCACATTCAATATCATCTCATTTCACAAATAAATAAATAAGCAAGTAAATACGTGCATATGCACATACAAATAAAAAGAAGTCTTTTAAAAAAATGAGGCCATTGGCCCCTAAGAATACCATGTGTGACGTACAGCCTTCATTTGCGCACACACATACACATACATCTGCACATACAGGAACACACATGTACACATGCATAAAAGCACAAAAAAAATCTTAAAATACTCATATAAAAGCACATCATTTTGTTAATCTATGTAAACATGTCAATTATTTTGTCAAGAAATGAATTTATTCTTTTGTAATTCACACCTCCCAGGAAAACCCTGTCCCCGTCTTACCGGCTTCTTCTAGAAAGCTCTCTGTTGAAATCATCACCAAGCCGGACTTGTTCACTGCTGAGGTCTCGGAGGGACTGGTGAAAAGCATGAAGCTATGAAAGCAAAGCACAGTCAGTCTTGGGTTCTACTAGCTCTTCCACTAAAAAGCAATCAAAGTAGGAACTCCCTTCCATAGAAAGAACCAAATTCTACATGTTCATCAATAATCAATAAATACATGTAATTAAAGACACATGTCTTTCACAAGTCACAGTGGCCAGCACACTCTCCCCAGCAGAGCAGCTTCACTCCTTGTGTGTGACCTGGAGATGTCACGTATTCCAGAACTGCAAGTTCTGTAATCGATGTCAACCCTGCCAATGGAGTGCAGAACTCACCAAAAGCAAATGAACATGATATATTACAATAAATCTTCACCACATCAGACCACATGCCTTGTTGGCCAACATCACATGCCAAGACCCTCTTGCCAACACGTGAACATCTATGTACAAGAAAGCCTGGAGCCACATTTTTCTTAAGGAGAATGCTAAATTCAACCCCACAGAGCAGAACATAATATTTCATATGTATTCTTTGAGAGGATCACACAGCACGGCAAATGCCATCAAAACCACTGTACATCAGTCAGGCTAGATAGCAAAACATAACAATGTACAATAATATTCAATTTATGCACAGTTTACAGGCAGGCAACAAGCAATAAAACATAGCCAGGGTTTCTTTTTAAAAACAAAGAAACAATGAATGTAAGTCAGGATAGAGACAGAGAGATGGCTGACAGCTAAAAACTGGATGCCTCTCCATAGGACATGGGTTCTATTTCAAACAACCATATAATGACTCACAACGATCTGCAATTCCAGTCCAGGAGATCAGACATCTTCTTTTGACTTCTGTAGGTACCAAGCACACATGTGTTGCACAGACATACATGCAGACAAAACACGCACACATATAAACCTTTTTTAATTTTTTTATTGTTTCTAACATTAGGACAGGCTATACCCATTTCTGAAAGGAGCCTACTTAGTAGTGTAAAACAGTTTATGTCTTGTCCTGGGTGGTGACATGGCATTCAATCTATTGTGCCTTAAACATAAATATATATACTTTATATAAATATGTATTCTACAGTTTATAGTAAACTAATTTTAAGATAGAGATTTATAGAAACAAGAAATACCTATTTCAATAAATGCTCATTGGACAACTAATCAGTGTCAGCTGCCTGCTGGGAAATAAGCATATGACAATCAAACATTGAAGAAAACCACATAAACAAAGCACAGACTTTCACTGGGGCATTAAGAACACACAGTAAGAAGAGTTAAAGTGCATCTTGAGACAACAGGCTTACAGATGAACAAGAGAATCCACTGACCTTGGCCATCAGGAGAACATGAAACCCAATCTGTAAAACAGACTGAGGACCCCTGCCTTTCCCATGCAGTTATCTAACCTTCAAAACCTATCAATTTATCCATAATAGCTTTCAAATCTACTTCCTTCCTTCCAACTCTACATATACTAATGCAAATGGCCATCAATTAAGGGAGTCAGGCCATGACTGCAGCTGGTTCAGAGGCCATGAAGAATGCCTGCCGCCCACTGGCTTGCTCCGCCTACTCTCTTCTACCACCTGGGACCACCTGCCCAGGGATGGCACTGCCTACAGTGAGTAGGGTGGGCCTTCCACATCAACTGTTCATACAGACTTGCCTACAGTCCAATCTTAGGGAGGCATTTTCTCAATTAGGATATCCTCCTCCCAGAAATGTTACAAAAGCCAAGCAGCACACATGCTATGTAGGTATTCAGCCCATTTGTTTAGCCTGCCTTTAAGAGGACAATATAAAAATCAACCTATCTTACTTTGAATTTCTCATGTAATCTATAGTTTTCATTTGTATTCTCCCATACCCCTGACCCAGAGAACAATGCTTGTGTGTGTGTGTATTCATGTATGTTATTCATTTGTTGGAAACAGAAAACAGGTCAAAAGTGACCTTACACAATGAACGCCCACCATAAACATTGGTAACAACAATTTGCAGTACTGACTTCTTTGGATCAGTTGGGGTCGACTTGAGTAAGTGACTTGATCCCTTGTAAAACTCTGTTAAAGATTTCTGTAAAGTGGCCCTCAATCCTACACAAATTGTACTATACCATTCACTAACTACAGAGCAAAGCCCTTTTTTAGGGACAGATAAGTGCTAGAGACATTTCAGTTATATGTAACAGACTACAGACAGGCCAGAATCACAAACTACAGACAGACAGAAGACACACGGAGAGAAATGGAGGATTCAAATGTGGGGCTTACTCATGGTCAAATTAACCCAAGGGAAGTGCTGGTTTTTCTTTCCTCAAAGCAACGCCAACACGTTTTGGTGCCTCGAAGGCTATCTTTAATGTGTTTACCTGATGTAATTGCTCATATCTGCTCCAACCTAGCAAGCTAACCTAGTAGGGCTTTCTGAAGAGTGAACCATCTGCACAGGAAATGAAAAAAAAATTGATCCAGCTAAATTCAATATGCTGGCTACTTTTATGTCAATTTGACACAAGCTAGAGCTATCTGAAAGGCAGGAACATGGATTGAGAAAATCCTCCATATCAGGCTCTAAAGCATTTTTTTAATTAGTGATTGATAGGGGAGGTACCAAACCTGGGCTGGTGACCCATGCTTTATGAGAAAGTAAAGGCTGAGAATGCCATGAGTAACAAGGTAGTAAGCAGCACATCTCCATGCTCTGCATCAGCTCCTGCCTCCAGGTTCCTGCCCTGTTTGAGTTCCTGTCCTGCCTTCCTTCAGTGATGAACAGTGATACAAATATGTAAGTCAAATAATCCCTTTTCTTCACAAGTTGCTTTGGTCATAGTGTTTAATCACAGCAATATTACCCCTAAGACACTCAATTTTTAATTTTTATTGTTTCAGAGTTCCATGCATGTATATAATGTATCTACTCAACTCTACTCCCAGTCCCTCAGTTCCTTCCCTATGCCCCCAAGAACTGTCCCTCCTAACTCCATGTACTATATTTTTAACCACACTGAGTCTACACAGTACCATTTAGGCATGGTGCAGGACTAGCCACTGGAGCATGTGTAACCTCTCAGGGATCACATTCGTGAAGAAAGCGCTCACAATGCCAGCAGCCATCAACAGCCAACAGTGGAACTGCATGAGACTTTCAGCCTTCCGTGCTGGGATTCTGCCTGGCTTGATCTTATGTAGCTCATTAGAATACAGTCATAACTGCTGGGAACACCTGAGTGCAAAGGCCTCGTTGAGGCAGATGTCTACGGCCTCAGGCTCTTGCAGTCTTTCCGCCACTGCTTCCACAATGATCCCTGAGCCTGGGCAGGAGAGGGTATAATATAGAGGTCCCTTAGAGCTGATGGTCCCAGTCTCATTATCTGCATATGGACCATCTGAGGGTCTCTGTATTCATCACCATCTACTACAAAAAAAAAGTTTAAAGATGCTCTAATCTATGGGTTTAAGGGTATAACCTGGATGGAGGAGGGAGACAGGCTATTTCTATGTCCCCTTAGCAGAATAATAGCATTAGATTCCTCCCTATGACTTAGGCAATCATGTGGTTTGGGCTCAGTGTATGGTAGCAGACATGACCTCCATCTTGTGGAACAGGCCTTAAACCCACTTCTGGCGCACTGCTGTACCAGTGGGTCATTCTGCCAGGCCGTAGCTAGTGTAGCTTGCAGGGTTCACAGCTGGGTGAGACTGACTGCTGATTACTTTCCTCCTCCAGCACTGTATACAGAACTCCCTAGCACTATCGAAAGCTAATCAGTAGGGATGAACTTTCCAGGTGATTACGAACTCTCCATTTCTTAGCTGCTGTGAATACAGCAGATTTTATCTCACATGTCCATACTCAAGAATAACCAAGAGCAACAGTACTAGTCTGTAGTGTTGGGTTGGGATGGGGGATATTATGGGACATCACTGACCAACAACCCCAAAAAAAAAAGTATCCCATGCCTGGCACGTAGCATTTCTTATTTTACAGTCTATGGAATCTGGGAGTATCACTGTCCCCATTAAAGGGTAACTCCACTTGAACTCCATATGTATAAATGGGGGGTGCGCACGCGCATATTTTTAGGAAGCTTCTCTAGTAGTTGGTTTCCTTGTGGCTCTTTCAACTGTCTTCACTATTAGTTATCCTTCCCCATACTGTTGTCTACCCACCCCTCCCGACACCCTCCACATTTAAGCCTTTCTGTTTCACTATTTCTCTCTCCTGCTTCACATCACCTGCATTCTATCCCTCATCTCACTTGAGATCCACCCACTGCCACACGGCCTCTTACTAGCTTCATGACTTCTATGGATATGTCACAGTCTAAACACACATATCCAAAGACTCAAAAGTGGCATCAATATATGACACAGAACATACAATGTTTGTCTTTGTGGGTCTGGGTTATCTTACTCAGAGTGACTATTTCAATTCCATCCAATTACCTGTGAATTTCAATTCTTCATTTTTCTTTACGGCTGAATACTGTTCTGCTATTACATACACCACATATCCATATTGACCCATCTACTGATGGACATCTGGATTGTCTAAACATCCTGGGTATTGTGAATCTGTTATCATTTGTTTCACTGATCTTAATCTCAAAGCAACTTTAACTTGCAATTCCCTTTACAGCTAAGGATGTTGAACTTCTTAAAATATTTCTTAGCCATTTCTGTTTCTTTTTTTGAGAATGCTCTTTTTTAAACCTTCAAAATATAATGTTCCACAACAAAATCCAAAATAGATGATACAGATTTGTATACTGAAAATAACATTCATGAATTGTAAGAAATGCTCTTCCTGGTGGGAGCAGCTGCTAAGGACAAGGCGTGAAGAAGGGATGTGTGGCACTTGTCTGCACTGGGGAGTCCACTCAATCGTAAGGAATAAAAAAGTATTTGTGCATTGAATATAAAATATGTTTGGCTTAAAAAGAGAAAAAATCAGTGCGAGATTATTGATGATCAAATTCTTAGCTATGTCCATAAAATTCAAGTGTCAGTCATTTATAAACAAGCAGAGCATGCGAGAGATAAACTACACAACGTTACAAAGTACCTGGACCATGTCGTCTGTCTCCCGAACAAACCGAACACCAGTTCTGGACCTGTTTCGTTTAAGATCTTGTTGTGGCTCGTAGTCCTTCAGAGGTGAGGTAGGTGTAAAGCGGAGATTCTCTTTCCAATGCAAAGAAGAAAGGGCATTAAAACACCACACAAGAACAATCTAAAATTTCCCTTGACAATTGCAGACCAGACAGAGATACCCAGTCACTCTTAGCCTAGATTTCGTAAGTAACATACTGAGCCATAAAGATCACAACAGCATTGCTTTAGAGTAGATAAAATGAATGACAAACTTAGCCTGAAAAACAGAACATGACAAAAGGTCCAATTTTTAATACTGTCCAAAGCAGCAACACATTTCTCCTACATAAAAATAACCACTAAAACCTTAAAAGCTTTATTCCTCCCTAAAATATAACATCCCAATAATAACATCAAATCTTCCAAATGTCCAAAAAATTTATCTAAAGACAAAGCAGTGTATAACAATCAATAAAAACAGACTGCATAAAAACTAATAATAGTGTTCAACTTTAATCACTATTATGAGTAATAGCAGTATTCACAAATCCAGGTAGCAACGTTCATCCAACTAAATCACTCCCATCACTGAGGATATTTATGCACAATTCGAACACGATTCTCAGTACTACAGGGAAATACGAGTTAATTATAGGCAAACAAAGTGCTTAATAACTGTTAACACCATCATTGGCATCCAGCTGAACACCAAGGCTAAAATTCACCTGCTTTTAACATGTGTTACAGCATAGCTGATAATCAGAAATTGTAAAACTACTATGCCAAGAGAGGTTAGAAAGAAAACACACCAAAGTAAATTTTGCTTCTTTTGTTTTGAAGTTTGAGCAGAAATTAAAAGCCAGGCTTTGTTTAATAAAGCTTCAGGAAAAGAAAACCAATAAACCCAGACTTTCAAAGACCCTTTGGAAACAATATGCACTACACTGTCCAGCAAGTGCATGCGCTGTGCACGGAGTATCTAATCTGTAAGATCTACAACCTTGTGTATATGCTGTATTTCTCTAAAGATTAAAGCATTCAGTATGTACTTCAGAAAGGAAAAAGGCTTTTAGAACACACAAGGGGTCTACCTGCCACAGCGCCACCATCGAGATCACTGGCACTCAAGCTGGTGACAGAAACACTTCTCCCTCCTGAGTTTCTCTGTAAGCGCTGACTCCGCAGTTGGCTTATTGACTGCTCCAAATCTTCCTTTAACTGAAGAAGATGTTCAAGAGTTATTCTTCTTTTTTTAAAAGATTTTTTTAATATTTATATTTATTATGTATACAATATTCTGTCTGCATGTATGCCTGCTGGCCAGAAGAG
>LOJH01067130.1:0-10259 GCA_001685095.1 Ellobius talpinus | reverse complement strand
TTATTAACCAATGAAAGTAACACATAGACAGATGACCCTCCTCCATCAACTGCTAGGGGTCCCTAAAACAGACCAAACTACACAACTGTGACCCACATGCAGAGGGCCGCGGACCAGCTTTAAAGCCTATAGTCCTTCTGCCTGAACCTTCCTAGTGCTGGGATCGTAGGCATGTAGGATGGCCTCCTCCAGAAATTATTTCTTAAAAGTGTTTTCTAAACTCTTGTACTTGTTTGTGTCTATGAGTTGAGATTTTTGGTTTAGGTTTGGTTTAATTTTTCTCCTTTCTGACCAAACTCAGTTTCTGAATGCAGTGTGCTCCAATAGCAGGTGTGAGCAGGAGAGATCTGCTCCACTTGACCAGTGTGACCTTACTTAAGGGGACAGCAATTGCTAACTCTCACATCAGGTGCATGTGATGCCAACTTGGTACTGGAGATGCAGGAAGTCACTTTTGGATGAGCATGTCTCTCATCACTTCCTGAAGCCAAAGAACCAGGAGAGGATTTGCAATGTCACTTAGAAGGCTTTCTATTTGTTTAGCTTTGCCGCTTATGAATCAATACATCTTCTTTACCAGTGAAGAACTGTGTCACGGTGATTGAAACTGTCCTAAGAAGGAAAATTAAGCAACTATACAGCAGGCAGTCTGTCAATATATCCTTTATTTCTTCTAACAATAGAAATAATGTTTTGAATAATATTTGTGCCTATATTGTAAAAATGAAAATATTGACGCCACGGACAATAACTAGTACACTTTATCCAGGGCCTTAGCAGAGATTAAAGAGTGAAGCTGAGATTTCAGCTCAAATCCTGACACTCCAAATTTACACTTCTTTCTATGCTAGCATAATGTTCTCTAATTAATCCATTTACACTGAGAAGGGGAAAAGGCCGATAAAGATTTAAGTAGTGATTACTAAGATTGCCTTGGGAATGTCAAAAAATTAATAATGATCCCTCAAGCTTGAGCTTTAGCTACCACATTTTAAAGGTCTAGGGTTTTGTGAGGTGTCTGTAACATGACCGGTTTTTTCCTAGGTTATCTCTAAGCAGTCCTGCTACTCAAGCCAATACTTTTCAGAGCCTTAAAGATTTTGCAAGAATATTTGCATTTTTCAAGGGAAAAAAATACATCTTTAAAATGAAGTGTTTCTTCTCAGAGTTTTTGTCCTTTGTGGGTGGTCTGAGAGGCATGGTGAGGAAGGGACACATTCTTGCCTCTCTGAAACATTGACTTGAATGAAGGCAGTTTACTGTACCCTCTCAAAGCTGTACCCATGTTTCATTCATTCACTAAATCATTCCTTCATTTAGGGGAGTTGAATGTGACCTATTTGGCCTGTTAGGTGTGCCACAATGTAACCAGCATTCCTTTTCAAGGAGTTTAGTCTTTGAGATCCTCAAGTTTCTGGGTTCTTGTTTATTATTTGCTTTCTTTTTGTTTCTTTTGTTGTTGTTTTATTATTGTGTTTTTGTTTGTTTGTTTTGAAACAGGTTCTCACTCTGTAGCTTTGGCTGTCCTAAAACTCTCAGTTTAGACCGGATTGGCCAGGAAGCCACAGAGCTCCTCTCTCATCTGATTCCCAGGTGCTGGGATTAAAGGTGTGTGCCACCATGCCCAGCTTGACTTGCAAACTTCTGAATCCAATCAAAGTCCTGTCTGAAAGTATTAATGTTACATCCCATTATCCTTACACTTTGAGAGTCTCCCTTTATTTCTAAAGCATTAAAAACACATGTGATTTTGATTTTGTTTCTAAACCAAGGAGGTAGTGTGAAAAAGAAGCTTTGGGTATGTCAAGTAGGAATATTCATGTTGTGTGGAATAGTAGCAGAAAGTGAAACTGATCTCCAAAATAAGATTAATGCAAGCTATTGAACAGCTCCTTATCCCTCTTCTGTGTAAGGATGTATACAGGTATTTATCTGATTGTGTCTTTAGATGTGTGTAAAAGTTTGTGCATGTATGTCTGTAGAATTAGAAATGGCTGTGTAATTGCTACATACTTTTTACATGAGCTATGAAATGTAATTCTTTGTTCAATGGGATAGATTCATAATTACTTTATGCCGTTTAACTCCTTATCCTCTATAACAAATACAAACACAGATGTGACCACAAATTTGAATAGTCACTGAACCTCTTTTGCTATATTTTCTCCAGATCCTCAGAGTTCTCCTCCATTGGCTAGTATTTTCCAAAATAACCAATTTATTTGTCAAGATTAAAAGATCTGAAAATTATCTTGTACACAGTGATTTTAGGGTCTTTCAAATTCGAGGCAAGACAAGATGAGATTTAATGTCTCCAAGTCTAACTTCAGGCCCCTATTTATTTGTTTTCTGTATGCAGGCACTTCAGCTTTCAACTAGAAGGTATTTAAAAGTCAGGGGGCATGCAACCCAAACAAGCTCTCATTCTGCAAGCTCCTTCCTGATACCCTCTCTGGATTTCCTGTTAACTTTATCTTACACTTAGTTTTGTGGAACAAACCTGACCCTCTGAGGGGTAGTTAACTTTAGGGAATGACTGCCCATTTCAAAGTGACAGACTCACTGTTCCTGGAGAAGGTAATTATTGACAGAAAACCAAGAGCAGAGCAGGAAAAAGATAGACCTCTTAGTACTTGGAGAATTGTTTCTGGTGGCTTTGATCTGATTTCTAGAACCTGAATTGCAAAAGGACAACCTCTTATTCATCTAAATACATGTGTGGATGTGAAATGTTATGTACAATTATACAGTTATATGCAATTGTACATCAGAGATTTATTGTGGAAAAATACTTTTCTAACTAAAGCTATGGAAAGGGTGCACATCTTTCATTGAAGGCCAGGCTGCCTCATGCCCCTTTCTTTACCTGATTTTCTAAGTAGTATGTGCAGATGTCTTCAGTCATTTAGGAACCAAATTTCAAGCATGTGATTTTTATTTTCTGGATACAATCTATGATGAAAATGGACATGCAATCTATTAAATAACACTGTTGAGGTTTTGCATCACTCTCATTTATGCCTTAGGCCCCTTAGCTTCCCTTTCACATGTCTTTGCTCTAGTACCAATTTCCTTCAACAGGCAACAAAATCACCCATGACAATCATGAGCTACAGAATTTAGGGGTGAGAAATCTTCCATAAAGACACATCCAAAAATGATTTTTTCTCATATCAAGAGCCCTTTAAAATTCTTTTTTAAAATAACACTTTGAAAAAATAACATCTGCTTAAATCCTTTTATCATGATTTAAACACATTTTCAGTTATCACATTTTTTTCTCCTCTTTTTTTTCCCTTTTTTTCAAAGTTCTTTTTATACTTGTTACCATGGACACAATGTTGCCTGCTTCACAGTGTAATTAAAATGGTTACTTGTTCAGCCATGGAATTAGAGAATTATCATGTGTTCAGGGAGTGGCTTCAAATCTAAGTAAACTACTGTTTAGTTCTCTTGATAGCATTTTTTCTGTTCTATCATAATCTTCTTATTTTCAGAATCATTTTATCAATAGCTTACTAAAATAAAAATGCAACAAATACTGTTTAGAACTATGTACCAGAAATAAATACTGTGTTTTTATGTTTTCAGGGTGGGTTTCTATGGGTACATAAAAAAGGAACACACACACACACACATATATATGAATAAATGGATGATACATTATACATCATCTGTATATATGATTGGACATGTGCACTTAGGTGCATAGTACAGTTTGAACAAAAATTCCTTGCAAACAAATTTCCTAGCTTTCATTTTTTTCTAAATTATAGCCCATATCTCTCTCATTTTATTTTCTACATAGTTGATTCTTTTTGTCTGAATAATTTGGTTTTGTGTTAGGAAAATTCACATTTGTATTTAGTTGTGATAATATTTCAGTCTAATACACCCCACCCAGACATTTATATAAGAAACTGAAGACGTCAGAAAGAGGCTGCAATTCTGCAATGACAAAAGTGCATCACCGAAAACGTTCACTACCTCATCGCCCAGAATAGATGATTTAATGCGCGAGTTCCCATGGTTTTCTAGGATGTGTACTCATACAGCACATAAAATATTCAGAAGTGGAGATATTTTCTATTTTCTTCAATTTCCACAACCCACTTACTTTGACAACTTTATTTTTATCGTGTCCCATCACTGTAAAGCCCTTTGATTGCCCAGCATCTTGAGAGAAGTGGTTGAAAGGTGTTCAGATGATGTATCACAGGTTCCCAACTCCCAGGATTCCAGCATATGTTTAGCAGAATCCTTCTTCTGGTATGTGTTTTCTGATTATTCAGTATTGTGTTGTTATTAAATTGACCATGCAGAAACATGAAACTCTGTTGAGCAGTTATGGAAGGAAAAGTATAAGGAACACTACAATGATCACATGGGAAGTTGCCCCAGATAATGTGTCAGGAAGTCAGAAGCCAAGACTTGTGTCAGAGGCTAGTAAATTACAAAGTTACAGCATGCTGTTATAACATCTCTAATACAAATGCCGTGGATTCATGACCACAAATTTTCTTCCATATCCAATACTGTCTGATAAGGCAGATTTCTTGGAAATCCTAAGTCTACACCTCTCAAATTGTCAGTGTTGCAGTGTGGCAATTAAGCACTACACTTCTATGCAACACAAGGCTCCTATAGGTTTAGAGAATGCATTGTGGGCAATATAGTTCAAAAGTTCAAAAGAGGGACTTGCTTACTTTTCCTGCAGGCAAAGAAAACAACTAAACAACTAACTATTTGTGTGTGTGAACCATAGGATCTCAAAAATCTTTTTTTGATTGTGGCATTCGTATAAGGGTTCTAATGTAAAATCTCTGATGTTCAACTCTTTGTCACTGTTATCTTAAATGAAATCTGAAGAGGCTTTCAAGAGCTAAAATTCTGCCTTTACAAAAGCATTTTGATAGTCTATCAGAGCGATGTATATTCCATAAATCTTTAAGTGCTAAATGCTGTCTGTGAGCATTGATTTCTTTGGTTCAAAATTGGTGGTTTTCTATTAAAATATAGACTATGTATTTAGTCAGATTTGTAGTGCTGAGTGAGTCAGCAAACAAGAAGCTAACAAATTTATGTTTTGTCCTCAGGTACACAAAACTACAGATTTTATACTTGCATTATAGGAAAGAGAGAGAGAATTATTTCTATATAATCTCTATTAATACTTTATGTCCTTTCTGCTGTCTCATCAAGCAGTTCTGACTGAAGAACTGCCAATCTTGCCCACACCATTAGAACCCACAGCGTCAAGAGATACCTTTGCTTTGTAAGGATGCCAGTGACTTTGTTGACCAAAGGATAAAACAACAAATACTTCCAGAAAAGAAGTAAATCCTAATAGACCTACTTTGAACAACAATAAAAATTAAACTATAAACAGAATTTAACAGACTTATATCTAAATATCTACTTACAAATGATTAGTGAAAACTTAGATAAAAGGTTTAACATTAAAAGTATATAATACCTTTTTTATTACTTTAATGTGTTTTAGATTCATGTAGAAAATCATACAATAATATATATATATATATATTTTCAATGTAGTGGAGCATATTAAATATAAAGTACAATGTAAGTTACTTATGAGTGCACCAAACTCTGGTCAGATTCAGTAAGAAAGAACAGAGAAAGGTAATTCACTCAGGTAATCTGTGTTCTTCTGAGACACAGATGATGAATTTGAAAACAAACAAACAGACATTTCAGGCAACACTAAAGGCTTAGAAACGCTAAAATTGTGGTGGTCAAAACATGGTCTCCTAAACTATTTGGAGAGGGTGTGCTTAAGCTGATAACTGAATGATGAGGGAAGCTCAGTAAGTACATGTATGAGAAACAGTTCTCACAAAAGACTTTCAAAACTATTGCCATGAGTTTGAGTTTCTCTTCATGAGACTGGAAGCTGGTTGCACACGTGATATATTTTCACTAGCTGACTCAATGTAAGTCAGATTCCAACCTCAAATATCTTGCCTTTTATGAAGCTTCTTTCTTTATCAACCAGGTTTCCTATTAAAGCTGCTCACAGCACAATGATATCCTTCTTGATGATATTTGGCACTCATAATATTTATTTGTAGTTTCTCATTTGTTGTTCCTGAGTTTCCCACAGCTAGACATATTGTTTGTTCCTGTTTGCCACATACACTCCTGAACTTAGCATAATATTTCCAGGAAACTCTGCTGTACACATGTATAAAAATGTACTCTATATTAGTCAGCAAATGAATGCTTAAAGAGTTTAAGAAATGATTTACTCTGGAAACTAATTATATCAGATATTTTATAGAGACTATAGAAGAAAGAGGCTTAGCTAAGTTTATTCCTCCTGCAATCTATCATGTGTGCTGGGGAGGTGGCTCAGCATCTACCAGTGCTTGCTAGTCTTCCAGAGAAGTGAAATTTAATTCCCATCACCAACAGGAGAAGCCCACATCACTTCCAGTAACTACAATTCCAGAGATCTGATATCTCTTTGTTGTCTCTGAGATATCCTTGTACATGTGTGCATACACACAGACATACACACACATTCAAAATAAAAATTAAATTAAAAATATCCTCTAGTATTTTAATGACAAATTGTTAAAAAAATGAAAAAAAAACATAGCAGTAAATGTAATATTTCTCATATACTCCTGAAATAGTTTCATTCCTTTGTTAGATTACTGATATTTCCAAATAGATACGAGGAAGATTATGTATACACATAGTTTCTTAATAGCTGGCAATTATTATTCCAGAGTGAGTCTCAAAATGCTGTTCATAGTTCTACTATTATAACTGTAGCCAGAATAAGATCCTTAGTCAACTATCTTTGCAATCACAAAGGAAGTTAGGAAGTAGAATGCAGAGTTGAACGATGAAGGGTAGATGAAGGGTAGATAAAGGTAGTTTTTGTTGAGACACCTATTATAGCTTATGCAAATCGCTACAGACATGATGCTATGGGTTGTATTGGAAGAGGCATGTAGTGTCATAAAGGAAAGATGGAAGATGAAATAACATACTTGATTTTTAATTTCAAAGTAAAACTTTAACTCTCTTTGACAGAGACTGAAAGTAAAGTACCAGATGAGTGTTCAGTGACCCAGACACAATATTGTTAGTATTTTGGGATAGTCAGTCTTAGTGATAAAAGTGAAAGGTGGTACATGACTACAGTGTTTAAATAGTTGGGAATGATAGCAATCAAATATCAACAATGACCTCTGAATATATTTGGGTAGCTGAACCATTCACTGTGCACAGCATTGGGCAAAGAACAAATTGAATAAGGATAGTCTTAGTCTGTTTTTGACATGATGATGTGGGCTTGCTTTTAGAATACAACCCCAAAATGCAAACAGTTATATTAGAATTTAGGATAGAGTGTTTGATACACACATTTGAAGGGCATTGTCTATGGATAATGATGGAAAACATCTTATCCTGAATACAAATACCCAGGGGAAAAAATTGAGCCTTGAGAGACTTAAAAGTACGAGATAAGCATTCAAAAAGACAAGAAAGAAGGAAGTGGGGAACTACTGTCCTGCAGCAAAGGAAAGAAAATAAATTAATTCTAACATAGTTTGAAAATAATGTTCATGTATATAAAGCATACAGTGAGTAATGAGCACTATGAGACATTATGACTTAGAGAGATAGAGAATAAAATAAATAAAAGCCATTTCTTTTATTAAATGTAAGTCTATGTTAATTTATCCTTAATAACAATCAAAGCATCCCACCTAGGACAATGAGGTTTGAACACAGGAAAGTTGATATGAACTTAAGTAAATCAAACAATTCATTATGTTGGTTAGTACACTCAGATATACATTATTTGAAATGATTTCTCAGTGTTTTTAAGAATGCATTGTTTGGTTAGTGGAAAGAAGACAGTAGCTTAAGAAAACATTACACTATGTTGACCTTTTCTGTATTCTATTTTTGATTGGTTGAATTGGAATATCTTATCATGTCCATCCAAGTAAGGGCAAGACTGTAAACACTGCAAAGTTGACTAGCCACCCAATCAAATTATAGAGTGCTGTAAAGGTCAAAGCAATACAAAATGTTACTATAATTTACATAACATATGTGCAGCATTACAAGCTCAATATTTTACCCTCAGACAAGGATTGAACAAGATCATAAAAAGTCAAAACGTGATTGCATTCTCCTGACAGTAATAGCACATGCAAAAAAAACCTCTTAGAAAAAAATGTTGCTGAGTTTTCAGAATAGCTAATGAAAATTTAAGAAGAAAGTATGTTAATTTCTTGTTAATTATCAGTTAGTAGATTAGAAACAAAAGGTGGCATGTAAAGATTTAAAATTTTTTTTCGAGAAAGTGGAGTGTCACAAATATAAATTAGTCTAAACTTTCAAAGACCTAAAGTCTGCTTCATGCTTTTCTATTAATTGTAAGATATGGAAAAGTTATTTGATATCTCCACAGTCATTTTTCTATTGTTTTAATGGAAATATATATCATCAATATTTAATATCAGCAATAATAAGTTAAAGTTAAAATAATACATGAAGATTAAGGAGTCAGAAGTGTACATATATATATACACACACACAGATGTATATATGTGTATATATATGCTTCTATAATTAATTTGAGGTTAAAAAAATTTAGTTATTTTGTTTATTTTATATAATGATGTAGGAACAAAGCACATATGTAGCCTAAAGTCCATCATATTGCTGCCTCTGACCATGTGAAAGGTTTGTATTTTTAAAAATGCAGGAATTATGTACAATTTTCTTAATCTTATAACTTTGAAACATTGAAATTTACTTCGATGAGCTACTAGTACTTGCATAACATTACAGAGATAAGTCATTGCTCATTTGTAATTCCTTATCATTAACATTTTATAGGTGAAATATGAGTTATGATTATTTTCTTCTTTCATGCTGGCACTGATGTGAGGGTAAATAATATTTTTAAAATATAGAAGGTTAAGACTGTCACAGAGTTAAATTTTTTTTTAAAAAATCACAATTTTTAAGAGCTGCCAGAGAAATATCAATGTCTGAAATGTAAAAAGGATAAGCTTCTGTATAATAAGTTATGTTATTAATAAATTTATGTTCAGAACAATAAAATTTTCTTTAAATAATTCCTTTGAACACTCAATTTCTCAAACATAGAGGTAACTATCAAACAACAAATGCCAGAATACAGTTGTTAACAATAAAATGTATACAAATAACAAACATCAAGAGAAATGATTTAAATCAATAGAAAATAAAATAGCTAATTAAATACTAGAGGGTTCTAAAAAGAAATATAAATTCCCAATTATTCATTTTTTAAAGTGTGCAACATTCTCATGGAAATGTGAATCAAAACCACTTGGTGTTTCATCTTACTTATGTCAGAATGGACAGCATGAAGAAAACCAGCTACAACAAATGCCAGTCAAGACATGTGGAAAGGTAAACACCCTTGTTCACCATTGCTCACAATACAGTGGTACAGCCGTCATGTAGATCATGACATTGTTGTCTCAGAAAACTAAAGCTAGAACTACCGTATGACCCAGCTCTTTCTTCTTAAGTGTATGAATAGAGGACTGTAATTTCTACAACAGAGACACTTACACATTTAAGCAGTGTAAATGTCTGTTAGCTGATGAATGGATAAAGAATTGTACATATGCAATATTTTATTTAGTTGTAAAGAATAATTAAGTCATGATATTTTCTACAAAACACCTGCAAATGGAAATCATTGCATTAAGTGAAATAACCCAGAGTAAGAAAGATCAATATTACATATTATCTTTCACATGATTCTAGGTTTAGAAAGAGAGAAAGAAGAGCGAGGAGAGTAGGAGAAATACAGAGTTAGACAGTAAGACAGAGGGACAGTGAATGGATCTTAAGAAAGGACGCTAGCCAGAGATAAAAGAAAATGTAGTGAAAACATGAACTGGAAGCAGAAGTAGAGAATACATTTAGAGAGGTAGGGGATAGGCAAGAAGAGTTCAGGGAGATAGGTAATGTCAGTAGAGCAGGGCATGAATCAAAGCAAAATATGCACAAAATGCCAAGATGAAACAAATGGCTATATTGCCAAATAAAATTTAATAAAGGAATGTCATAATATAATACAATTATCTTTGTTCCAATCAAAGTGTTGGAAAGGAGTTATTTAAAATTGGAGATCTGTTTGCTGTTGGTGAAGATTACCAGCATTTCACAATGGATATATGTACTTGATATATATGAAACAGTTTGAAACA
>LOJH01067129.1:0-10259 GCA_001685095.1 Ellobius talpinus | reverse complement strand
GAAGAAGAAGAAGAAGAAGAAGAAGAAGAAGAAGAAGAAGAAGAAGAAGAAGAAGAAAAGAAGGCGGCCTAGGCACCACATGAGTGCCTGATGCCCTCAGAGGCCAGAAGAGGATGCCAGATCTCCCAGAACTGGAGTTACAGGTAGTTGTGAACTATCATGTGGGTGCTAGGAATGGAAAGGAACCCCTGTCCTCTGGAAGAGTAACAAGTGCTGTTAACCATTGAGTCATCTGTGCAGCCCCAGTAATAAATTCCTTTGATTAAACAAAGAAAAAAGCCTGGCTATGGTGGTGCATGCCTTTAATTCTATTACTCAGGAGGCAGAGGCAGGCAGATCTCTGTGGGTTCGAGGCCAGCCTGGTCTGCAAAGAGAGAGTTCCAGGACAGCCAGGGGCCACATTAGAGAACCCCTGTCTCAAACCCCATCCCCCCAAAAAGAAGGAAAAGGAAGGAAGGAAGGGAGGGAGGGAGGGAGGGAACCCAGATGATGGCTCAGCTGGGTAAGGCATTTGCTAGGCAAGCCTGGTAATGGCCAGAGTTTGGTCCCCAGACTCCCCAACTCCAGGAGAAGGAGAGACAGACCCCTGAAAATTGGCCTATGGACCTCATGCCCATTTTGTGTGTGCCCCTCCTATCATACACATTAAAAATTAATAAAAAAGATAGAAATCCTGCTAAGTAGAAATGTTGGGTCTATCACATGTGATCTGTATGCAGCACCCACAGTGCATGGGGTGTAGCTACACTTAAAATGATCTGCTACTTATTTGAAACTAAAACTTAACTGGACTCTGCACTGTTTTAACTGGTTAAGTCTGGCAACCTCGGCAGCAAAGGCCACCGAGTTGCCACCTCTGTGGAAGCCTTTTCATTGTAGTGGGAAAGCAGGTGTGGTACCATCTCTGGCTTTTGTCCTCTGGCGCGGGTGGCCATGACCTTTGATGGAGGTGGCCACCTGAGGTGAGGGGGTAGTGGCCTCCCTGCCCACTGACCACTCTCCCAAGGCCTGGGGGCTCATGCCACAGGGCAGACACTTTGCTTTCTCAAGGTGGTGTCTTCAGGTGTTTAGGGAAGCTGGTGTGCCTTGGGCTATGAGGTGATTGGTCGAAGCCATGGCCTCTGTCTCTAGCCAGGACCCATGTCTGGGAACATGCATGGTGCTTCCTGGGGGGTGGTCTGTAGATTTCGGGGGGTGGGGCAGTGGATGGACGGTGATGGAGGAGGGTGTGGGGATCCTGGGCTGGCCAAAGCTCTCCTTGTGCTTCTCCAAGTCAGAAAGGAAGGACTGAAGAGCAAGGTCTCTAGAGCAGCTCTCCTCTGCCTGCACAGATAAAGGGCGGCAGAGAGGGGTTGGGGGAAGTGAGGTGGCAGGGTTAAATGGCAGGAGTCAAGGCCACATTCCTGTGGGTCATCCCAGGTCACCTGACTTCCCCTCTCAGTTCCACTTTGCCCTGCTAGGCTTTCTTCTGGAGCCTAAAGAAGCGACTCCTTTGTGTGAGCCTCCTTTGGCTATCCTCCCATGTCCTCTACCTGGAACCTGTCCCAGCACCGGGTACACATGATCACGGAAGGGCTGGCCACTCCCACACCTGTTCCTCAGACTCTGACCCACAATATCCACCTAGAACTGCAAAGCCAGGCAAAGGTGAGGAGCAAACCCCATCCCGGTTCAGCTGCTCCCTGTGGTCTTGAGATTGTCACTGGGCCTTTGCCGGTTCAGCAGCACAGTTGGGTTGTTCCTCGTTAGCAGTTCAGGGGCTTGGGCAGTCCCCTGAGCCTCATGGGTCTTCTTCCTACTTTCCAAATTTCATTAATGTTATCTCCTCTGCTCTCATTCTTCTTTTGGTTTTATGTTCCCAAAAATAGCCGCTTGTCTTGGTGAGAATGGAGTGTCAGGATGGGGCAGATATATGTGTGTCCAATCTATCTTAGTTTACCAGAACCCACATTCAGCCTAATTTAATCTTCACAACAGTCCCAAGGCTAAGAACATGCCATGGGGAGAGCATAGTCTCTTCAACAAATGGGAAATCTGGATAGCCGTAGGCGGTGGGATCAAATTGGACTCCTATCTCACACCAAAATCAGCTCAAAATGGATGAAAGATGCCAACATAAGGCCTGTAGCTAGGGAAGTACAAGAAGGAGAAAAAAAAACATTGCTAGAAGAAGAATAGACAGCCCAGGACATTTGTGTGGGCAATATCTGGGGAGGTACGACCCAAAAAGCTCAGAAATGAGAGAAAAATAGACACACGAATTCCTCTAAAATGCTTCTGTACAGCCAAGGAACTGAACAGAGCACAGAGACAGCCATAGAACAAGATGAATATTGCCAAACCCCACCTTTGACAGGGGCTTCATATACAAAATATGCAGGGAGCTCACCTCACTAGCAAGAGAACATATAATGTAATTAAAAGTTGCATTATGGCCCCAGGTGTGGTGGTTTGCCCTTGTAATCCCAGCACTCAGGAGGCTGAGGCCCAGGGGATCAGGATTATCGAGGACAACTTGGGCTACATGGTGAGTTCAAGGCCATCTTTTCTCAGGAAACAAACCCAAGGTAGGCGAAGAACTGGAATAGTCCCTCTTCAAGGGACAGCAGCTATATGGAAAGATGCCAAACATCACAGGTCATCATGGGACTGAAAAACCAAACCAGGGGCTGGAGATGTGGCTCAGCAGTTCAGAGGGCTTCCCGAGCTCTTACAGAGGACCCAGGCTTGGTTCCCAGCACCCACATTAGGCAGATCACAACTGCCTGCAGCTCCAGAGGTTCTCATGACCTCTGCCCTCAACAGGTACCCGCACTCAGACATGCAAAATATCCTCCACACGTATGCACATAATTAAAAACAAACAAACCACCCTGAGCTGTCAACTCACATGTTACCCAAAGATACAGACCACATACATACACTCAGGCACACACATAGACATATGTGATGGTTTGAAAGAAAATGGCCCCCAAAAGGAGTGGTACTATTAGGAGGTGTGGCCTTGTTGAAATAGGTGTGGTCTTGTTAGAGGAAGTGTGTCACTGTGGAGGCGGGCCTTGAGGGCTCACATATGTTCAAGCCACACCCAGTGACTGAGACAGACCATTTGCTGTTGTCTGCAAGTCAAGGGCTCTCAGCTGCTTCTCCAGCACCATGTCTGCCTGCATGCCACCATGTCACACCATGATGATAATGGACTAAACCTCTCAATTGTAAGAGAGTTCCAATTTTAGAAGAGCTGCCATGGTCATGGTGTCTCTTCACAGCAGTAGAAACCCTAACTAAGACATGTACATACATAAAATTAAAAATAAAAGCGGTACAGGATGCGATGGTTCAGTGGGTAGAGGGGCTTGCAGCTGAGCTTGACAACTTGCGTTTGATGTCTGGGACCCACATGGTGGAAGGAGAGACATGTCCCTTGACTGCCACAGACATGTCGTGTCATAGAACACCCCACACATTAAATACATTTTTTTAAATAAAGAAGAGATTATATTGGCTCGTAGTTTAAGAGCACAGTCCTCAGTCGGGTGGTGGCACATGCCTTTAATCCCAGCACTTGGGAGGCAGAGGCAGGTGGAACTCTGAGTTTGAGGCCAGCCTGGCCTACAAGAGTGAGTTCCAGGACAGGCTCCAAAGCCACAGAGAAACTGCCTTGAAAAACCAAAAGCAAAACCAAACCAAAACAAAAAAGAGCTCAGTCCTCATGTGGCAAATCCCTCCTCTCTCCACCTTCAAGAGCTTAACTTCCTGACTGCGAATTGAACACAGAGAGAGCCCTGGCCTTAAGAGCTTCAATAAACTATTTTTCAAGTGTAATTAACAGTTTGGAATGACCTACATGTCCTGTGGTAACAGATTAGGAAAATAAATGGCGGTATATCCATTTTAGTATACGCTGCTGAAGGGAGCACAATGGTGCATCCATTTTCAAAGTTCTATTTGGCTGTTCCGAAGGATGAGGCAGAAGACTAATTTCATGGGAAAACGCCCCTGACATATTGGTAAATGGAAGAAACCGGTTTCCTCAGCAAGTGCTGTAGAAACCCCACTTTCACAAGAATAGCAGGGACATGGTGACAAATTCATTTAAAAGGGCTCAACGTGTGCATACTGTGAGGGCTTGAATGTCACCCAAACTCTCACCGAAACTTAATCTTGATTGTGAGGTATTTACTTAAAATTTTAAAATTACATTTTATTCAAGAGTGGGGTGTGTGTGTGTGTGTGTGTGTGTGTGTGTGGTTGTGTAGGACAGAGGACAATGCTCAGAAGTCAGCTCTCTCCTCTCACCGTGTGGAGCGGGGGGGGCACCCTAACTCACTGTGCAGTCTTGCTGACCCAGTGTTCTTAGGTGCCGGAAACTTGACTGCGTTGTGATCTTTGAAGGTGGAACCTCAGGGAGGTTAAATGAGGTCCCTGAGAGAGGCGCTAACCCAGAGGTTCTCAGTCTGTGGGTCAGGACCCCTTTGGAGGTTGACTGGCCCTGTCACATATCAGATAGTCTGCATATGGATATTTACACCACAGTTCATAACAGTAGCAAAATTATGGTTCCGAAGCAGCAATGAAATGCTTTTATGGTTGGGGGTCACCACAACACGAGGAACTGTGTTAAAGGGCTGCAGTTTTAGGAAGGCTGAGAACCACTGCTCTAACCTGATGTGACTGTGCCTCCCTAAGAGGAGGAAGGGAGGCACAATGTGGGGCATTCCATCTCAGTGTATGTCCTGTCATTGTCTGGGGACTCTCAAGTCCCCACTAGTGACAGGGCCTTTCCTGATATGACCCCTTAGTCTCCCAGCCTCCACACTCAAGAGCAGAACCAGAACAAACCTTTATTCTCCATACACCTCAATATCCAGTCTGTGGCATTTAGAGACAGCAACTGAAAACAGACCAGCACCCACGCACAGCCATGGTCATGGCAGCACTATCCACTGGAGCTATGGTGGTAGCAATCCGGTGTCCAAGGTAGATGGATGGATGAGCGAAATGTGGTCCTTGGGGGACTGTCTCCCGGACCCCCTGGGACACAGGGTCTGGTTGTTCATTCCCTTAGAGAGAGCACGGCTACCTTTGCTTACAATGCACACGCACGTGTCCTATGTAATATAGATCACCTGGATCACCCTCAGCGACTGAAGTGTGTGTACCACACACACGTGTGTGAATACGTGTTCTGCAGTGTGGTTTCGGGTGTGAGGACAAGGAAACAAACACTCCTTCAGTGAGACATGTGCTGTGGATTTCCCATATATGAAGTCTCAGGTATACTGCACACTTAGGGGGTCAGAGGGCATTTTGCAGGCCACAGGGCTCTCCTCCAATCACATGGGTCTGGAGAGCAAACTCAGGTCGCCAGGTTCGGCAGAAAGCGCCCTTCCCAGCTGATCTATCTCTCCAGCCCCTATTTCTTTCTTTTGAGACAGAGTCTTGCTGTGTAATCCATGCTGGCCGTGAACTCAGTCTCCGGATTCACCCTCCAAGTGCTGAGACTGCGGGCTTGCGCACCATGCTCAGCACAGCTTCTTCTACTTTAGACCTGGCCTCTCAGTAGTTCCTCTCCACTTCCCTCCTCCTTCCTGTCTTATTGGGAAAAATGCGCACGGGGTGGGGGGTGGGGGTTGCATCAGCCTGTGAGGGAAATGACAGCAATCGCAATGAGGAAAAGCATGGAAAATGGACCCCTGAGCTCTCACCGTAACCTGTCTTAGGTAAGAAATTGGATTTCTTTTTCTTTCTTCCTTCTCTTTTTTCTTTCTTTCTTTATTCTCCCCCCCCCNCCCCGACAGAGTTTCTCTGCATGTAGCCCTGGCTACATTGTAGACCAGGCTGGCCTAGAACTCAGAAATTTACCTCCCTTTGCCTCCCAAGTACTGGGATTAAAGGTGAGCGCCACCACCACCCAGTGGATTTCTCTTTCTAACAGTCCTTTGGACAAGGTCAAGGACACATTTATTCAGATGCTTTAGGCGGAATGTTTTAACTGAGGTCGTTAGCTGTTCAGTCCAGAAGGCCCAGCCCGTGGAGCTTGTGGGACGCTTGGACCGGGGCTGGTCTGGCTGTGGGTGTGCTTGCCTAGATTGGGATACTTGGTATTTGGCTTTAGCTGTCAATTTGGCGCAGTCTAGAGTCACCTATGAAGGGAGTTGCAGTTGAGAGATTGCCTGGTGCAGTTTGGCTTGTGGGCATGTCTGTAGGACCTTTATCTCCTCTGCCAATTTAAGTAGGAGACCCCAGCCCACTGTGGGCGGTGCCACTCCGCAGGCAGATAGTCCCAGGCTACTCAAGAAAGCTACCTAAGGGGCCTGGAGAGATGTCTCAGTGGTTAATAGTACTGGCTGCTCTTCCAGAGGACCTGACACCCACATTGAATCCAGCACCCTCTTCTGGCCTCTGCAGGTCCTACATGCATGCAGGTCACAGACATACCCAAAGGCAAAACACCCATATACATAAAATAAAAATAAATCTTTCTTTGTTTTTGTTTTTCAAGAAAGGATTTTTCTGTCACTTTAGGGTCTGTCCTGGAACTCTATAGACCAGGCTGGCCTCAAACTCACAGAGATCCACCTGACCCTGCCTCCCGAGTGCTGGGATTAAAGGTGGTGGTACACGCCGGTATGATTTGTTGAAGGAGGCAGAGGCAGGAGGATCATGAGTTTGAGGCCAGCCTGGGCTACAAAAATAAATCTTTTTTTGAGACAGGGTTTCTCTATAGTTTTAGAGTCTGTCCTGGAAGTAGCTCTTGTAGACCAGGCTGGCCTCGAACTCACAGAGATCTGCTTGCTTCTGCCTCCTGAGTGCTGGGATTAAAGGTGTACGCCACCACCACCTAGCAATAAATAAATAAATAAATAAATCTTAAAAGAAAAAGAAAGCTAGGTAAGCATGAGCCTACAAGTGAGCCAGCAAAGAGCATTCTTCCATGGTTTCCGCATCAAGCTCCTGCTTGCGTTACTGTCCTGACTTCTCTCAGTGATGGACTTGTAGGATGAAATGAACCCTTTCTCTCCCTAAGATGCCTTTGGTCAGAGGGTTCCGTCAGAGCATCGGGCAGCAATGAAGCCAGTCACCTATCTCAATAATGATTCCCCCATAATGGCTGAAGTAATAATACTTTGGGTGTACCAGGTTAAATAACATATGTTTTGTTGAGACAGGGTTTCATGCATCCCAGGCTGGTCTCACACTTACTACGTAACTGAGGATGACCTTGATTTCTGATCTTCCTGCCTCTACCTCCTGGCTGCTGGGTTATAGGAATGCACTTCTAACACAGTATCAAAATTTATTTTTGCTTTTTGAGAAAGTGTTTTAAAAGCTAAAAAGTGTGGTGGCTCCGAAACTCAGACACACAGCGACCCAATGCAACATGAGTTTATCTCCTACAGAGGCTCCCAGCCACGGCGGCCAATGCAGACTGCAGCAACTCTCCTCTTTAGTAACACTATGACCCCGTGCTGACGGAGCAGCTGCCTCAACAATCCCAGCCAGTCACCTGCGGCGTAGACAAGCCACAGCTGTGGAGAACATGGCACCAGAGATGAAATGCTCTGGCCTAGAAGGGATGCCTGTCCTTCTTGCTTGCTGCTCATTGGCCAGAACCATCCACATGACTTTACTCAACCACCAGAGGGCGGGACAGTCCCACTCTGCACAAGGCTTTGGTGCTGTAGAAAGGGAGCCTTTTAATTTTTAAACATTTTAAAGGTAGGCTCTTATTTTGTAGCTCAGGCTGGCCTCCAACTCATAGTCCTCTGCCTCTGTCTCCTGGATGCTGGCAGGACCAGGCTTGTGCCATCACACCTGTTATGACACATTTGAAAAACGTTTCGAATTAGGACCAAGGCACTATGTATATTTGTGGGATGTTGAAGATCCCTTACAGACAGGGACGCAGCACTTGTCCATTGACTGTTTCATTTGGGATCCTGTGGGTCCCCTTTATGCGTGGAGAAACTGGCCTAAGGAAGGTGAGGGACCTGTTCGATCATCCAGCCAGTTGGCAGCATGTGGACTTGAGTACAAATAACATGACTGATGCCACCCCACCTTCAGACCCAATGCTTCTGCTTGCTTGGGATTTGCTATTTATGTCTTTGAACACTAGCACTTAGGATGGGCTCACTAACATCTGTATCATCTCAGGGTCAAGGAAACTGAGGGCCGAAACAGATGGAGTGGCTTGTCCAGAAGCATCAACCCATAAACGACAGGGGTTGGCTAAAATGCAGTCCGTGAGGCCTTCTGCTTCTCTGCCTTACTTATCCGGCTTGAGACACACAATCGAATGCCAGCAGGGTTAAGTCTGAGTGATTTTCCCATGCTTCTTTGGTCCAGGTGCTCTTCATCCCGCCACACCTTGATGTGGGAGGTCCTTCTGTATATGTATCGCTTTTATTGGTTGATGAATAAAGTTGTTTCGGCCAATGGCTTAGCAGAGTAAAGCCAGGTGGGAAATCCAAATGGAGATATAGAGAGAAAGTAGATGGAGTCAAGGAGATGCCATGTAGCTGCTGAAGGAGAAAGATGCGAGAACGCTGGAACCTTACTGGTAGGCCACAGTCTCGTGGCGATACACAGATGAATAGAAACGGGTTAATTTAAGATGTAAGAGGTAGCTAGACACATACATGAACCATTGACCAAACAGTGGTGTAATAATTAACATAGTTGCTGTGTGATTCTTCGGGCCTGGGCGGCTGGGAAACAAAGTGCCGTCTCTGTGTACAGCACCTGCCTCAGCCTCCTCCCCTTCCCCTTATTTGGACCCTAGAGGCAGAGATTTCGAGACTGGTCCTAGACTCTGGAGCCTTGGCTTATGGATATTTAAAAAAGAACAACAGACAGGGTGGTGAGGTGACTGACACAGTAAAGGGCTCGTCATACAAGCATGAGGACCTGAGTTCAGATCCCCAGAGCCCACATAAAAGTCAGGTGTCACCATGCCAAGCTGTGGGGGCCATAGAGACAGGCAGATCCCTGGGGCTCACTGGCCGGTCAGTCTAGCTGACTCGGCGAGTTCCAGGTTCACCGAGAGGCCCTGTCTCAAAAAATAAGGTATGCTGGGTGTGTCGGTGCACACTTGTAACCTTCAGCTCTTGGGAGGGAGAGGTGGGCAGATCTCCGTGAGTTCAAGGCCAGTCAGGTCTACCAAGTGAGACCTGCTCTTCAAAACAAAACCAAAGCAACACCGAACAACAACAACAACAACAACAACTGAACAAACAATAAAATGCAAAGTAATAAATGAAGACACCGGGGTCAATGCCTCTGTGGGTACCCTCCTCCCCCAACAGAATCTCCTTGAGTTTAGCAAGTGCGAACAGGTGGGTAAATTATGGCAGGACTGCCTTTTAAGGAAACGATTTTATTTCCAGCATTATAGGGCTTGACAAAAGCTTTCGGAAACACGTTTTTATGAGAGTCAAAGATATTTATTTTCCACGTCCTTTGAAAAGCACTGGTGCCATAAATAATAACAGCTCACACTTAGTCTCTGCTGCATGCCAGGTCCTCTGCTCCCATGCACACAGCGGCAAGCGAGGGACGCTGAGCCCTGGAGGGCCCGCTGGGCAGCGGTGTGTAGAATGGTTCCAGACGGGCTCCTCAGGTACTGCGAGAGACATCTGCTCAGCTGAGCACTGAAGTCACTCACATACTCTGGGCCTTAGAGTGCACAGCTGCAGCTTCCCACCACTTGGGGACATCGCCAAACTCCTGGAAGGAGGGCTCATCTGGGCAGCTCCCAGCACAGCCATGATTGTCTGTAGCCACTCAGGTAGGGACCATACCCAGGTATTGAACATCTGAGTGACCCCATTCTCACAGGGGACCCTGGACAGAGGGTTTTGGCCATGGCGCTTCCTTGCAACTTGATGTTCCAGATCTTTCTTGGGGCCTGGTCTTTTGTTTGCGTGGGTGCTCATGCTTATGTGAGTGTGTGCATGCATACCTAAGGGTGTATGCGCATGTGTGTCTATATGCATGGAGAAGATCTTGTCCGGTATTTTCCTTGGTTACTTTCTAACTTACTGGCTTTTCGTTGTTGTTGCTGCTGCTTTTTTATGTGTATGAGTGTTTCGCCTGCATGTATGTGACTGCAATGTTTTGCAGTCATGTGTGTGACTGGTGTCTGTGGAGGTCAGAATAAGAGGGCAAGCTCCCAAGGTCCAAATGTGGAGCAGAAGGAGGGGGAACATGAGCAAGGAAGTCAGGACTGCGAGGGGTGCGCCCACCCACTGAGA
>LOJH01067125.1:0-10260 GCA_001685095.1 Ellobius talpinus | reverse complement strand
ATGGAGAGAGTGGACAGCCTTGTCTTTTTCCTGATTTTAGTGGGATGGCTTTGATTTCTCTCCATTTAATTTAATGTTAGCTGTCGGCTTGCTGCATATTGCTTTTATTATATTTAGGAATGAACCTTTTATCTCTAATCTCTCCAAGACCTTTGTCATAAAGGGGTGTTGAATTTTAATCAAATGCTTTTTCAGAATCGAATGAAATGATCATATGGTTTTTTTCCTTCAGCTTATTTATATGATGGATTACATTGATAGATTTTCATATGTTGAACCAGCCCTGCCTCTCTGGGATGAAGCCTACTTGATCATAATGTATAATTTTTTGGATGTGCTCTTGGATTCGGTTTGCCAGTATTTTATTGAGAATTTTTTCATTGATGTTCATGAGTGAGATTGGTCTGTAATCCTGGTCTCTTTCTTAGAGTCATATTTTTCCATTTCCTAGAAAGGACGTAAGAGAGGAAATGTACACCCTAAAGAATTTCCCCTTTCTGGTTGTTCTGAATTCTGACTTCCAGGGTTGGGGTTGTTAAGGATTTTGTGTGTCCTTTGTTAGATAACTCTGGTCAGTCTAAAGCCTCACTGACATGTACTGTTACACAGAGTTTTTTTTCCTCTATTGTGATACTAAAGCCATCTCTTTCACCATGTTATTGCAGAGCTGGTTTAAGAAAAGAAGAGCCGAATACAGGAAACATCAGCAGTCTCAGATGCTCCAGAGTGCATCTGCTGATGGCCAGGACACCTTGCAGTAAAGCTTTTGGAGGAGTCCTGAAGCATCATCCTGTCCAGGCCCCAGATGAAGACGGGATCTTCAGGTGTCACTGACACCTTATAATGGCTGTGAAACCTTATCCCTTCAGCAATAAAGAGTTGTGTATTCAAAATATTTCATGTCCTTTTTGGGGGTCTGTAAGGTGCGGATTTCAATTCTTGAAAAAATACTTAACAGAAGAAAAAAGAAAGGGAACAAACCCTGAGTCATCTTTACTACTCCACAAGTCACAAAAGTTTCTCAAGAGCCACAGCGATCCTCGCTCAGACATATATTCTTCTCTGTTGTCAAATTGTACCATCCCCACCTTAACTCGACCCTGTGGAAACAAACACATAAAAACAGGAACAGGACAAGTCCCAAATGAGAAGACTGTTCACAACGAAAGCTGAGTTTCCCCCAAACCTACGAGTTCACTCTTGTACTGCAACAAATACAAAAAGACTACTTTCTGAGCATTCATCAGAGGGGAGTGTGACCAGTCACCTAGGCTGCCCCCAGGTCTGTTCACTGTCCCTCCTTTCAATGGAACAGTTATGGTGCTAGGAGTCCTCCTGCCACAGGTCCTACTGTTTCAAAGGAAACACAAGAGCCCATCCCACGCCCATTAGAAAGAGGCTTTCTCTCTGCTCCCACACCTGTGCCCGAGATGTGCAAGAGGCATATTGATCCATTCCTCCCAGGTCAGGCCAGAGAGGCAAAAGATTCTCAGCAGATGCACCAGGCCAGGTTAGGGGTAGACATAGGATTCCGGCTTCGGAGCATGCAGGGAGCAATGGGCTGTGTTAGCCCAAGGGTGATTGGAGGAGAGGCAGTGTGGAAAGCCTATAGAGAGGGTTATGCCTGAGTTCCGGCAGGGAGGACACATCAAAGTGGCATCAGCAAGGTGGTGTAGGTCGTGGGGTTAGAGCACATGACCTGTGAGAAAGTGGCCAAGGCATGAGCTGCTTTTGATGCTGTGACTACTTGTGAGATATGGCAGACTCTAGAAAAGAGGATGTAGCAGGATGTGTTAAAGCCTCTTTCTAAACTGAGTACAGGTAACGTGGGAATCTGGACTTTGCAATCAAGAAGATGGGTAAACAGGGCTGTGTACTGAGGACACACGTCCAGAAGTCTGGTGTGACAGAGGAGGGGCAGATAGACTGGCTGTAGTACAGCCTTGTATTAGGAAAGTCTGTGAATGGTAGAGGCACTGCGGAGAGATGGAGGACGTGAATCCCCACAACAAGAGTGTCCAGAGGCCAGATAACATGTGATCTGGGTGGTTTTGTGTGGCACCTTGACACAGGCTAGAGTCATCAGAGAGGAAGGAGTCCCAGTTGAGGAAATGCCTCCATGAGCTCCAACTGTAAGGCATTTTCTCAATTACTGATCAACAGGAAAGAGCCCGGCTTACAGTGGGAGGTGCCATTCCTGGGCTGGTGGTCCTAGGTTCTATAAGAAAGCAGGCTGTGTAAGCCATGGAAAACAAGCCAGTAAGCAGCTCTCCTCCATGGCCTCCTCATAAGATCCTGCATCTGTGAACCTGCCCTGTTTGAGTTCCTGTTCCGACTTCCTGGAGTGATGAACAGCAATGCTGAAGTGTATGTCAAATAAAACCTTTCCTCCCCAACTTCCATTTTTTCCTGGTGTTTTGTCACAGTGACAGAAACCCTGAGACAACATCCTTCTACTTGAAGAGGAACTCGGAACACTGTTACTGGGATTATAAGCACAGAGGTGGATGCTGGGTTAGGGACAAACACAGGACCTAGAAAGAAGGTAGATTCAGGCCAGAGGTGGGGTGTGTGAGTTGGAGCTTGTGAGAAAGACTCCCTGTGGTCTACTACCACATAATGCAGTCAGGCACTTAGTATAGTCCTGAGAAATTGACAGTGCTTGGCCACACCAAGTAGGCCTGTGGATCAGAGCCCTACAAATGCAGAGGAAGATTCCTCTGTAGAGATCAAAGAACAGTGAGGGAGGGGCCCATTGCTCCAAATCCTGGAGCAATGGTCCTGGTGTGGGGCCGGAGAGAGCACCCGCAGCTTCACATTCCAGGAGACGGGGAAGGCATATGTGTCTAATATACACATGAGAAGATGACCCCATTGGGATCTGTGTTCTTATCCCGTGACTGTCATTCCCACAACAAAACATTCTAAACCAACACACACCTCTTGGGGCCATACAAATCCCAGAATAAGGGCATGGGCATAGAAAGATGACACAGTGATTATGTGATGTGGGATTCCCCTCTGTATGTTGTGAATATCATTGGTTAATAAAGGAACCGCTATGGGCCTATAGCAAGTTATATGGGAACAGAGCAAGGCAGGGAAAACTAAACTGAATGCTGGGAAAAAGAAGAGTGGAGCCAGAGAGAAGCTATGTAGCTCCTCTAGAGAAGGATGCCAGAATTTTAGCTGTTAATCCAAAGCCACATGGAGATACACAGATTAATAGAGATGGGTTAGATAAGGATATGAGTTAGCCAGAAAGACGCTTAGGCTATTGGCCAAACAGCATTGCAAATAATATGGTTTCTTTGTGATTATTTCACGGCTGAGCAGTCAGGAGACACACAAGTGGCCTTATTACAACAGTTATGGACCAGTCATGCTCTTTCATGGTTCATTTCCCAGAACCTCCAATATCTCGCATCTTCCTGTAACTCCGGCTCCAGGGAATAGGACACCCTCCTCTGGCCTATACAGGCACCTGCATGCATACATGTACAGACTCATGCACATTATTAAAAATAACATAAGATTTCAAAAAGAAAGTCCAGATTGAGAATTCTAGACAACAGATTTTCATCCATGGGTCTTTGTGTACCAGGATCCATCCAGCTCCTGCCACCATCAGCAGGTGCCCAGTGCACCATGGTTTTGATGTATGTATCTGGACAGGGACACGGCTGCTGAGAAAGTTCAACAGGTGGTTCAATTCTTTTGTATTATTTCAGCTCAAAATTCCACATCACAGACCATTCTAGCAAGGAAGTCAAGGCAACAGGATTTTAAAATAGCTGGACACATTACTTTCACATTCAGGAGTGGAGAGAAGGGAATTCATTCATGCTTACTACTTGGTTTCACAGATGGAAATTTATTCAGTTGTATACAGTTCAAGATCCCTAGCTAGGGAATGGTGTCTCCAAAGGTGGTCCAGATCCTCCTAGAACAACTAACTCAAGACAAGCTTCCACAGGCCAGCCAGTGTAGATAATCTCTCATTGAGACTCCCTTCCCAGGCGATTGTACCTTGTGTCAAGCTGACAATTAAAGCAAATTATCCCAGAAGATCAAGGTGCCTGTCACCAAGACAGTGAACCTGAAATTCATCCCCAGGATTTACACGGTGGAGGGAAAATCAGCCCCTGCAAACTGTCCTCCTCTTGCCACACTGGGAAGGGCTTCCCCAATAAATCAGCGACAATAATAAAATAGAATTGACTAATAATGCTACTCCACACTATAATTCATGTGCTGCATGACAGAGCTTGCCTCGGTTGGACCAGGTCCTGATTTAATGTCTAGTCCCTCAAGAAATTTGAAATATTATCATTGGCAAGCACAGGTTTCAAATGATAAAGAATGTGTCAATGAAAAGCATCTATGTTTGATGTTCACAGGGGCTGTATCTGCCTCTAGCCCCAAGCTTTGTCAAGACCCGCACAGCAGCAAAGCATGGGGGCCTGCCTGGATTCTAGAGATCAGATTTCCAGCAAGTTACCTTCCTTCCAGTTTGATCTTTGCCAGCTCAAAGCCACTTCAGACAGTGCCTCACTATCCTTCCCTACACGCTGGACTCAGAGCTGTGACTCTCACAGATTTGGTGAGATGAAATATTTCCTCTGTTCACCCAGCTAGATGTGATCTCCTATTGAGCACAGCTAGCACAGGGGTCCAAGACGGGAGACCTTCCTGTGAGAGTCACTGGGGTTTCAGGGCAATGCTGGCCTGAACCTTCTTTCTGGACCAACCTAACCTGAATTTGCAGCAGTTACCCCTGAGATTGAAACAGTCCACCATGCAAGTTTGGAAGCTCCTTAAGCAGGGTGATAACTCAAAATAACTTCAAGAACTTCCCCCAAACTGACCAGATTCACTAGCACCATCCCTGCTAGAGCAAATAATGAAAGCTGAAAGTCCATCTCAGAGGGGAAAAAAAAGCCGAATTGCTAAGAAGACTCTCAGAGAGCTGGGCACAATGGCACATGCCTTTCTTTGATTCCAGCACTCGGCAGGCAGAGGGAGGTGGATCTCTGTGAGTTTGAGGCCAGCCTGGTCTTCAAGAGCAAATTCCAGGTAGGTTTCAAAGCTACAGAGTAAACCTATCTTGAAAAACAACAACAACAACAAAAGACTCACAGAGGACAAAAGGGAAAAACAACTCTAAGATAGACCAGGTGTCTGGAAGAAGCAAAAGCCAGCCTAGCTGCCTGGAAGGGGTTTAGACCAACTGATCAACTGAGCCACCTGGAGAGGACAGGCTCCAACCTGTTGAGCTGCTTGTAAGCTGTGCGCTTGCTTCAGGTTTCCCAGCTCCTGTGAGTTTTCTGGCACCTGTGCTGGGGTGGGATTTGGTGATACACTTGTTTTTGAGTCATTTATGCTCCCGTAAGTAACCCCTCCCTCATATCCCTGCACCCCAGTAAAATCCATTGGCCAAGTTTACCCTTGGTAAAGTTGGTCTTTGGTGGCATCCGTACTTTGGTCTATCATGGGCTCTCTATCCTGGTTGAGGGGATGAGTGTGTTTCATCTCCCCAGGAAAAGACTTGTCACACAGCACATGCAGGTAGCTTGAGGGCACCTCAAGAAAACATCTCCTCAGATAACTGACTGGTGAGGTCAGGGCTGCCCAGAGCAGAGATGCTTCCTGTGATTAAGTACTTGTTTGTGCAATTCTGCACTCCCCCCTGTATTCCCATTTTTGGATCTTCTTCAGTAAAGATTTGACCTGGAGTTTCAATGACATGGGGCGCTTCTGTATTATTCGGTGCCCTCTCTGCATGCGTGCATCCCATTTACCTCCTGGCTGCAGAATTCATGAAGAAGATGGTGGTGGGAACGTATATCACTTCTTCCCTGCCCATTTCTTCCCAGAATGATGGTGTTGTATTTGTTCTTTCTACTTTTGATTTTAGTGCACACCTTTCTATTTCTTAAACATTGACAGTTGATACTTTGTGTGCCTACAACTGCAGAGGGATTGGGAAGAATCTAGTTGATAGAAAAAATGCATTTTCCCATTTCTGAAATGCTGAAGTGTGAAAAAGAATAAGTCATTGCAAGGACATGCTAGATAGTGAGGCAAATGTTAGCTGCAAAAAGAAATTCTTTTAAACGATGCTTTCATGCTTATTTTATTTTATGTGTATGAACGCCTTGCCTGCCCACATGTATGTATGCCATGTGTGTGCATGGTACCTATGAAAATCAGAAAGGGTGGTGTGTCCCTCAGGAAGTGGAGTTACAGAATGATGTTTGCCACCACATGAGTGCTGACCCCAGCTCTTCTTGAAGAACAGCCAATACTCTTTTAAACTAAGTCACCTTTCCATCCGCCTACATAATTCTTTTAGCATAAATATGCCTCCAAAAATGTGTGGAGAATACATATCAGACAGGAATCTGTGTCTACAGTGGCAGTCAGCCTAGAGGACAAGGTCACCCTGGGCTAAATCCCGAGGCTCAGACTCAACACCATGCCTTTAGTGTTTACCTCTATTTTAAATATACCTTAATGGTTCTCTAGTGGAGCTACAATTGAAAAAAATGGTGTAATTATTTGATTTACAATGAGCTTGAACAATTGTCCCTATTGGAATTAGTCCGTGGATATTTACCTGTGATTCAAGAGGGCTTCAGAAGAAAAACACACTTCGAGCCCTTCTGATACCTATATGCATGCACCCAGGTAGCACCCAAAAGACAGGCAGAAACACTTGTGCTGTCCACAGCCTTTTGTGCCCTTCGTCCTTTTCCCTTTCAGGGACATCAGGTGCTGTGCTGAGGGTGATGTAATCTATTCCTCAGCCTGGACCTCAGGAGATGCATGGGGAATGGACAGATCTAGGACAAAGGTTTTCCACAGCTTAATCACACCCATACCTAGAATCTGCCCTCAGGCCCCAAGCCCTGGTGGCAAAACCTGCTGGAATTTCATGTTTTTGTTTACAGAGCTTTTCTGCTTTGGGCACATGGTAAGTTCTGGAGTGAAGAGAAAACTAACTTTCTCAGACTGGACAGAATGTCCATGCTTTTTACCTCAGGACAGGCTCTTGTATTGGGCTTAGCAGCCTGGACAAGACGTCTTGCTCTCGGCACAGAAACCAGAACATTCTGTAACATCAAACTGAACCCATAAGAAAACCGCTCCTTTTGTAGCTCGAGGTTGAATATGGAATTCTCCTGAGGAGTGTGCATTCAAGGGTAGGGAAGACTAGAGAGGGTATAGAGAGGTGTCTGGGCTACAGATCCACACAGAGCTGGCCCTTCAGGACCTTTAGCCTGTACCAGTTTGCACAAAGAACACCCCAGTGACCCCCTAGTACATAGACACGCAGAAATGGTTCGATCTTGGAAATCTAAAAGCCTGCGTGAATTAGTCTATATGGAAGTTCCAAGAGGAGCTGGCCCCATGAAGTGCCAAAGCCTGGAGAAAATCTGCAGGAGGCCTGGAGCCAGACAGCTGACTGCACGGCACCCACAGAAGCAGGCCAAGAGCTGAAGCCAGCGGCATTTGTCTCCCCCTGGAGGAGTAAACAACAAGGACAAGAGGGGCAAAGACAATCTCCTGCTTGGAGCCCAGACAGCCTCAGGAGGTTTCCTGTTTTAGTCATGCTCTTCCTCCCCAGTCCTATGGCACATTACCTGAGCCACACTGCAAACAGTGACTTCCTCAGGTACAGCATCAGAGAACAGATACCTCTCTGCAGTATTCCTTCCGCAGCCCGCACTGGAGCCTGCCAGCGTGAGACTGTACTTCCAGATGAGTGGAACTAAATGGAGATGCTCTACCTGGGCTGGGCCGGGTTCCGAAGGTCCAGCGCCTTTTCCCACTTCTAGTGGCTCTGAGCCCTTGGCGTCCCCTCTGACTCCATGGATGGGAAGCCTGAACAGGAAGCCAAGCTGCCAGTGTTGCTGAACTCCAAAGCCTAGCTTTCCTATCTTCGTCCTACTGCAGTTCAGGGGTGTGACCACGGGAGGGTGTGCCCCATACATCGGTATCTCTTCTCTCGGTGTCCTTACCCCATCTCCTTGGGGAGAAGCAAAAACAGCGCTGAGAGGTCAGGAAGAAGGTGGAGAGGGTCTTAAGTGTTTACATCCTTTCTCACCTCGCTTTTAGAAAATCCCCCTCCCCCAAGTTCCAGGGGTTCAGACGGAAATAGAAGCCAAGGCAGAGGGGCTGAGACAGCTGAGGCAGAAATGCAGCAAATATTCTGTGTCTCCATCATCGTAGGTGGGACGGGAGCTCTGTGCCCTAGTGGTGGACCCCAGTGCAGTGAAACCTGTTTTATAAGGAGAAACAGCTTGGAGATGGTAGGGGGGACTGGCAATACTGATATACAGGTCCTTGTCCCGACAGCTTCAGTTAGGGGTCACTGTCATCCGCTAAGTTTCCTTCTGCCTTGTGTATTGTACCATGGCATTGGGCTTCCTGGGCAGCAGATCACCCTGCCCGAGTTTCCCTGGATTGCCAGTGTTCTCTGTACCTCACTGTGACTTTCGAAGGTCTGAAGGTGGTTTGGGATATGATTTTTAGGGAATCTTGTTCTCTTTTCCTCCTGCATCCTATTGTTCCCATAGTTTCCTTGTCACCTGCCTGTCCCTGCTTTTTTGTCTTGATTGACATAAATAAATCTTCTAAACCTCCATTGAAACTTCAGGGCAAGAAGAGGGACTGAACAGAAAAAGCTTTCAGGACAGTGTCCACCATGGAGATTGGGCAAGTGCAGAAGAAAGGATGCACAGAAAATTCCCGGGAGGCCTTTGCCGAGGAGCTTGTCTCTGCTGTTTAATCTCTGAACTCTATGAAATTTTACTCACGCAAAAGAAGCCAGAAGATCATTCAGGCAGGTTGTACATTAGAGAAGCAGATACCAATATAAATACTACAAAGAAAATAATGGAAAGCTGGAAGGCATCTGAAAGTAAACTGAAGTTGAAAAACTGAATACATTATTGGTTGTGAGACATGATGTTTATGTGTAGTCCCATGGTCGTGTACATGGATGCACATTGTTGGTGTGAGTTCATGTATGTGTATGCTTCTTGGATGTGGAGAGGAAGGGAAAGTTTTAGTATCATTCTTCAGGTGCAATACACATTTAAAAATGTTTTATTGAAAATAGATTCTTCTCTCATACCATACAACCTGTCCACAGATTCTCCTTCCTCCACTCCCTAACTCTTTGACCTCCCGTGTCCCCCGGATCCCCTCTCCTCCATTTTCTCTTCAGAGAAGAGCAGGCCTCTAAAAGAGAACGGCCAGACAGGATAAAACAAGATATAATAAGACTAGGCAAAAGCCGTTATACAAATGATGGACAAGACAACCCAACAGGAGGAAAACAGTCCCCAAAGCAGGTCAGAGTCTTCCACTCTTAGGAGCCCCTCAAGAACACCAAGTTAACAGCCACAACATTCACACAGAGGACCTACTACAGACCATTGCAGGCCCTATGCTTGCTGTTTCGGGCTCCATGAGCCAATGTGAGCTATGCTTAGTTGATTCAATGGGCCATGTTCTCCTGGTGTCGTCCATCTTCTCTGAGAGTCCACATTCTTTTGAGACAGGGTTTCTTACAGGCCTCCTGCTGTGTTTCCTCCTCAGCTTGCTGTGTGATTTTGGAAATGTAGCTTGATCTCTGTTTTATTCTCCACATGCATAAGATGAGAGGATGAAGGCATCATTCTCATGCCTGGCTACATGACACTAGTCAGAGCTTCAGCCAGGCTTGGTGCTCCATCCCCTAATAAGCCTTGGCAATCCGACAAGGCTGGCCTTTACCCGTTCACTGGATATACCCTTATAGCTCTCAAGCACAGCTACCTGTACAGACCGAGGCTAATTTGTGAGCTTTCTATGCGTTTCACTTCTGGAAACACTGGATGCAGGTGCCAGCAAATAGGTCTACACACATCTGTCCACCGTAATCATGACCCTGCCTCTGTTGACCACTCACCTGCCTTTGGGGATCCAGTGCTGCCTCTTGATTCTAGTTACTGTAAAATCCAAGTAGATTCGTTGTCTTTGAGACCCTTGACTCCTACTGGGAACTCTGACATGTGGGCAAGAGCCATGTTGGTGCTCTTCAGTCATGCTGGTTCACAAGTCTGCTTTCTGCAGTATTCCAGAAGAACAATCCTCTGGGTCTTCCCTGCATGCAGATGTCTGTTATAGGACAGACTGATGCCAGCATTCCAATTCCCCTCCTGTAGTGATAGGGGAGAGCAGGCCTGCTTTTTGTCCCACCCGGCTCCC
>LOJH01067124.1:0-10260 GCA_001685095.1 Ellobius talpinus | reverse complement strand
CATAATTAAACAAATGCAACACATCTTTACATAATTAAACAAATGCAACACATCTTTGCATAGTTTAAAAAAGTATTCTGCAGCGCTTGGGTGTCCCCAGCAGTCTTCCTGGAACCGAAGGGTCCCACCCTGAGGGAGTAGGGAAGACTGTGCCAGGCAGCAGGCACAATAGGCAGGCAGCAAGCCGAGCAAGCGCAATGACCCTGAGGCTAGTGGGTTGTAGGAGTGAGGCCTGAGGGCTTGGGCTTGGTGGCGAATGGTTTATAGGCCATGGAAGAACTGGGTTTTCCTTTGAATTGGGAGATCCTGGAGGATTCTGAGCAGTGACTGAGGAGACCTTGTTTGGTTTTTTTGCAGAACTGGCTGCGGCTCTATGGCTACCTACCCCAGCCTAGTCGCCACATGTCCACCATGCGCTCTGCCCAGATCCTGGCTTCCGCCCTTGCGGAGATGCAGAATTTCTATGGGATCCCTGTCACGGGTGTGCTTGATGAAGAGACAAAGGCGTGAGTCCCTCCTTGTGACCCCTCCCAGACCCCACAGGCCTCCTGCCCTCCAGCCTGCTCTGAGGAGTCTTTGGTAAATGAAGTTTCCAGGGGAGCACAGCCTGGATAAGGAATGATTCGACCTTCATGCTAATGCTTATTGTTTAGAATGACTGCCTGAAGCCCATTGTTAGGAAAGATAAGACAGAAACTGGAGAGTTAAGATCACTGACTGCTCTTGCTGAGGACCCAGATTTGACCCAGATTTGGCTCCCTGCGCCCACATCAAACAGGAGATCTGAGAGGGCCTGGATGCACATGGTGCACATAAATTCATTCAGGCACACATACATACTCATAAAGAGAGATGAAGTAGATGTAACCCAGCTTTGGCAGGAAAGGCATAATGTTCGATTAGTGATGTCTGCTCCAGGCATGGCAATGGAAAGATAACAGTACAGAAGCCCTGGATGGGACTACCTAGCTAGGCCTTATTCTGCTCTCTTAGAAGTGATAGGACCTACAGAGACATTGAGAAGCACAGAGCTTGACATACCTGGGACCCTCAATATCACCCATCCCATGCTTGGGTTATACTCAGAGGGAGCACACCTCCTTAGTCACTGCTGAGCGCTCAGTCTTCTTAAAACGGAATCTCTTTGCCCACTCTTCTGGGAGCCAAACAGAGTCTCCCACCCCCAGTACATCCCTGTGGGGGGGAAACTGGGAAGCAAGAGGGAGTTGGAAGGAGGTGGACTGCCTGGAAGAAATGACCCATAGCTGACCCCTCTGTATATCTTTGGTCCAGGTGGATGAAGCGGCCCCGCTGTGGGGTGCCTGATCAGTTTGGGGTACGCGTGAAAGCCAACCTGCGTCGGAGGAAGCGTTATACCCTGACGGGAAAGACGTGGAACAGTCACCACCTAACCTTCAGGTATGGGTCCAGCTGGGAAGAGAGCTACCCTGCCCCTCTCCGGGAGACTCAGAATTCCTTTCCCAGAATGGGTCTGGCTTGCTGTGCTGATGGTCCCAGCTCACAATCTAGGAAGCCTCCCTCCTGGGAAAGCGAGGTCTTTTTCAAGCATCTCCTGCTGGGTCCTTTCTTGGCCCCAGCTAGCTGCAGGCTAGACTGGCCTAATATGGCCTTATGGACTTTTGGGTCAGTGTGGTTGGTCAGTAGGTGTGGGGGTGGGGTCAGGTGTTCAGCTTTCACTCCGGCCTCAGATCCTAGAGTGAATTTGATCCACCCAGTCAAATCCCCCTTTGCAGTTGATGGTCATCTGTCTGCACCAGCAGCTTAGTCTAAGCCACAGGGAGGATGTGGATTTTGTGCTTCTTTATGTGCAGGCCCTGGGGCCAGTGGCTCTCAGCATGTGGGTCACAGCCCCTTTGGGGATTTAATAACCCTTTCACAGGAGTTGCGGATCAGATATTCTGCATATCAGATATTTGCATCATGATTCATAACAGTAGCAAAGTTGGTACGGTTATGAAGTAGCCATGAAATAATTTTATGGTTGGGGGTTACCACACCATGAGGAACTGTATTGTCACAGAATTAGGAAGGTTGAGAACCACTGCCCAACGCTGTATATCCTTCGTACAGTGTTTTACTTAATCCTCTCAAGGACCCCAGAAAGGAAGTATTACTCCCTCCCCTTTTTTTGTCTTTCACAGGAAGAAACTGAAACTGTCTAGTCAAATGTCCAAGGTCACACAGCTAAAGTTAGGGTCTGCCTGGCCCTGGGGTCAGCGTTCAGAGTGGCAGAGTGGCTTGGCTTGTTTTTCAGACCTCATCTACCCCCATCCCATGGCCACAAAGCACCTGTACTTTTACTTACTATTTTTACTACCTTTTGGTTTGGGATTTGGAGTTGGGGGGTTATTTATTATGACAAAGTGAAGTTCTCATGTTATACCCAAGATTCCATTAAGCTTGCTGTGTAGCTGAAGCTAACCTTGAACTCCCAGTCCTCCTATCCCCACTTCCCAAGTGGTGTGATTGCAGAAATGCTCCTAGATGGTGGGATTGCAGACATGTCCTACATGGTGGGATTGCAGACATGCTCCTAGATGGTGGGATTGCAGACGTACGCTACCATGCCAGGTTCTTACTTTTTCTTTCTTCCTTTTTTTTTCTTTTTGGCTTTTTGAAACAGGGTCTCACTGTGTAACCCTGACTGTCCTGGAACTCACTCTGTAGACCAGACTGGCCTTAAACTCAGAGACTCACTTGCCCCTGTCTCCAGTGTGCTGGGATTAAAAGCGTGCACCACCATTGCCTCACTTTCTTAATTTAAATCTGTTTATCTTCTACCATGAAAACATAGGGTCATATTTTAATGAATTACTGGATGTGACAAGTTCTAATTCATATCCAAATAAACTCACAGTGAGTAGTGTAGCAGCTTTGTGTGCTCTTGGGAAGGTGGCAGCAATGGACAGGATCCCACAGGGACCCATTCATTCTGGTGCCTGACCCTGTCCTCCCTGCCCACCTGCAGCATCCAGAACTACACAGAGAAACTGGGCTGGTACAACTCAATGGAAGCAGTGCGCAGGGCGTTCCATGTGTGGGAGCAGGTCACGCCCCTGGTCTTCCAGGAAGTATCCTACGACGACATTCGGCTGCGAAGGCGTGAGGAGGCTGACATCATGGTACTCTTTGCCTCTGGCTTCCATGGCGACAGCTCACCGTTTGATGGCGTGGGTGGCTTTCTGGCCCATGCTTATTTCCCTGGCCCTGGTCTGGGTGGGGACACCCATTTCGACGCAGATGAGCCTTGGACCTTCTCCAGCACTGACCTGCATGGTGAGGACAGCTGGTCAGGGTGGGAACAGGCCAGGCAGTGCCCAAACTAGGCTGCCTCTCCAGTCCAGTGGTTTCAGGCTCGGGAGGGGAGACCATTCCCTATTCATATCTCTGGAGCCTTGCACTTAGTCCCAATCTATTGCCCCACCAAGGGAAGGCAGGAAGAGAAGGATATATTGGGCCGATTTTTCAGATGGGGAAATTAGAAGCCAGAAGTCGAAGCAGCTCAGCCCCATCCAAAAGAGAAGCAAGAGTAGGGTCCATGGCAGCCAGAGGGCCTAGGATGAACCAGAGTGACCGTACGTACCCCCACTATAGGAATCAGCCTCTTTCTGGTGGCAGTGCACGAGCTGGGCCATGCACTAGGACTGGAGCACTCGAGCAACCCCAATGCCATCATGGCACCTTTCTACCAATGGATGGACACTGACAACTTCCAGCTGCCCGAGGACGACCTTCGGGGCATCCAGCAGCTGTATGGTGAGTAGGCTATAACCAGTCGGCCCTGCATTCTGGCCCATTCTATAGACAAGAAAACTGAGGCCTGGTCACTTAGCCAGAGCCCACACTGTGTGGCTCCAGACTGGGGCTGCAAGGGGATGCAGATGGTCCACCCTATTTCCCTCCTATCCTTGGCAGTATTCCTACTAGTTGAAGGGTGTTCCAGGGTCTCCAGGACCCATAGTCTGAATCTGTCCCCAGCACTCTCCAGACTTCCCAGGGGATTTGAGACAGCTGCCTACCCTGCCCAGACTCCACCCAGCAAATCTACAGTGGCCAGGTCTCCCCAAGGCCAGCTCTTCTGGTCAGTCCCTGTGCCTCCATGTCCACACCAAACCCTCCTCTGGTGGCGCCTGACCCCGTCCTCCATCCCCAGCAACTTCAGTAATAAGCTGTGCATCAGGTAGAGTTCAAGTTGCTACAGCCTGGGCCAGAGCCATGCTCCTGACTCTGCAGGCGCCTCCCTTCCTAGGGCCCCACTGAGGAGGCCAGCACTGTAAGGGGAATGGCCTCAGGGAAAGCAGAGGCATGTAGCCTCTTACCCAGCACAGAGGTTAAAAAAAGGATCATGTGGAGGAGGCTGCCCTCACCCCCCACCACCACCACGTGCCAAGGATGGTGATGGTGTAGCTGAGGAAGGGGTTTGCTGTGGGTAGACAGGACCTTGTACCTGGAGGGGATGCACTCAGTACTTTAATACTGTGTGTAGGAGAACCTGGTATCCAGGTCTGCCATCTCATTTCTTGATCCTTACCTCTCTGCAGGCTCCCCAGATGGTAAGCCACAGCCCACCCGGCCTCTCCCCACTGTGAGGCCCCGACGGCCAGGACGGCCAGACCACCAGCCCCCTCGGCCTCCCCAGCCACCACATCCAGGTGGGAAGCCAGAGAGGCCCCCCAAGCCAGGGCCCCCACCCCAGCCCCGAGCCACAGAGAGGCCTGACCAGTATGGCCCCAACATCTGCGATGGCAACTTCGACACAGTGGCCGTGCTTCGTGGAGAGATGTTTGTGTTTAAGGTCTGGTCCCATCCTTCCGGTGCCTCCTCCAGCAACCCAGAGCCCGGTCCTGCCCCACCCTTACATTACCTCTCTGAACCCACCAGAGCCTTGCCTAGCTCCTCCCTTGCTAACATCTTCTGGGTCCCTGCCAAACCCCAGACCAGGAAGAAACCAGCCCAAGAAAACAAGGAATTTGTCCAGGGTTACACGGCAGTCAGGTACCTGCTCCTCAGCCCAGAGCTGTCTCCTTGGAGCTGCTTTTGGCCCTCCAGGTACTGCCTGGCTCCTCAGGGCCCAATGGCCCTGATAGGTTGTCCCTGATCTGTGAAGAGCAGTGTGAGCACAGCTCCTACCCTTAGCCAAAGCATCTTGCATGTGCTGCCCGTCAATACCCACCCCCTTTCACAGGGCCGTTGGTTCTGGCGAGTCCGGCACAACCGTGTTCTGGACAACTATCCTATGCCGATTGGCCACTTCTGGCGTGGTCTGCCGGGGAACATCAGTGCTGCCTACGAGCGCCAGGACGGACACTTTGTCTTTTTCAAAGGTAAGCCAGGATGGTGTGAGGGGCCCAGGCAGCCTTCATGCTCTATTGTAGCTCAGTTGGATGCAGGGAAGGAGAGTCTGGCAGCTCTAGTCCCCTTCGTGGGCTTGCTCAACCCCTGGTGGCAGCAAGGTGGGAGTGGAGAGACAGACAGAGGCTGCGGGATTAGGCAGGTCTGGACCCTGGAGGCCAGAGCTGCCTGGATGAGAGATGTATCTCTGCCATCTTCTGCAGCCTAGGAGCCCCACCTCACTGCCCCACCCCTGCAAAGAGGTCCCCATAAGAACAGGCGCTCTTTAAGAACAGCTATCCATGGGTGATGACTCAAGAGACAGCTCAGAGGTTAAGAACACAGGCTGCTCTTCCAGAGGACCCGGGCTCAGTACCCAGCACTCACATGGCTAGTCACACCTGTCTAAAACTCCAGTTCCAAGAGATCCTACATGTAGGGAGAACACCAAATTATTATAAATTATTGCCAAGGGATGGTGGCACACACCTTTAATCCCAGCACCTGGGAAGCAGAGGCAATGAATGAATCTCTGTGAGTTTGAGGACAGCCTGGTCTACAGAGCGAGTTCCAGGACAGCCAGAGTTGTCCCCAAACCCATTTGGCCATGATCTCTGCAGTCTGTATGCAGAAGAAAGTTCTTGTGGGAGGCAGTACCCCTTGATAGATCAGCTGTATCTCTGGCCCCACAGGCAGGAACCCTCTGAATATAGGACTCATACTGAAATGGGGAGTTCCAGGCCAGGCACCATCAGGGCCATTTGAATATCCAGGAGCAGAGCTCCCAGGCCTAGCGGAGGTGTCCTGTGGAATGAAGGGCCATGTATAGTGTGTAGGTGGACTGGGTGGGAGCAGCTAACTTGTACATAGAGAAGTGAGTTTATCACAGGTTTCCATGAGCATAGACACCTCTGTGAATACCATGCTGAGTGTGTGTGGTTCTGTGTATACATGTGTTGGAATGGGCAGTGATGATCTGAATGGATTGTAGAACTGGAAAAGCGTGGCTTCTACCATCTCCATCCCCAACCCAGGCCCATCCTCATACAACCCACCGCTCCCTCCCAGGTAACCGCTACTGGCTTTTCCGGGAGGCCAACCTGGAGCCTGGCTACCCACAACCACTGAGCAGCTATGGTACAGACATCCCCTATGACCGCATCGACACAGCCATCTGGTGGGAGCCCACGGGCCATACCTTCTTCTTCCAAGCAGACAGGCAAGCATTTCCTTATGCCCTTTTCCCTGAAGGAGGAGGCTCTAACCAGGCCCCCTCATCCTCAGATCTGCCCAAAGAGAGTCAGTGGGGAAAAGGACGGAAGCCCAAGTAGAGCTCTGGGTTCATAGCCTGAAACTTCTGGTTATTGTCACAGGTACTGGCGCTTCAATGAGGAGACGCAACATGGAGACCCTGGTTACCCCAAGCCCATCAGTGTCTGGCAGGGCATCCCCAACTCTCCCAAAGGGGCCTTCCTCAGCAACGATGCAGGTACCGGGCCCACCCCTCCCAGAGGACCCCACATTTGCCCAAGGTCCCGTGGCGCTGTTATGACGTGGAAGGGGGACCCAGCTGTGCCATGCTGCAGCTTGGGTTCTTCTCCAACGTGACATCCTGCCTTCCCTGTTTCGGTCCGGGCCTCCAGCCCCACACCTGGAGAGGCCACCATCTAGGTGCCTCCCATGCCTGTTTGTTTCCAGAGCTGGAGCTCAGGAACTCGAAGCCTCAGGGCAGTGGACCTGGTTCAGTGTTGAGCAGGGATGGAAGGACCAAAAGGGGTGGAAAATGCCCCCAGAAATAGATTACATAATGCTTTATTAACCTTGAATTTTCTTAACGCTAATGAGAAAGGAACAACAGCAGCAGAGAGACATTGGATAATAGAAAAGTCTTCTGAATTAAATCAACCAGGTAGTGCTTACAGATCTGCACTAGGAGCCTAGTATCTGTTACTGTGACTGAGTGACAGGAGTTGTGAGTCTGTTTGTTCTCCAGCAGGGTCCCCATGTGTCTGATTCTTTATCTGGGACACTCATGTTCAGGGCAGACTTGCCGGCTCTACCAGTGCTCGGCCTGATCGCCAGACACTGTGTCCAGGCATGTCACTGCAGCTGTTCTGAGCTCACCGTGCTCAGTAAAGCCCAGATACGCCCCTTACTTCAAGCCTGGCCCTTTCTGCTGTCAGTGGGATGCATTCAAGGTGCCTAAGGCCAGGAGCTAGTCTAGAGTAGCACTGGGTTTCACCCAGGTCCATGAAGGCCCAGGGCCAACACGGTCCTGCTGGCTCCTGTAGCCGGGAATAAAGCCCATCCTGGGAATAATAGCAGGGTTCCTTGATTAGACCCTGGCAGGCTGTGGGGGTTCCTTCTTTGCCCTGTTACCCTGGCCAGGAAGCTGGGTACCCAGCACTTCCCCACCCCCACCCCAGGCCACAGCAGGATAGCAGATTTGAGAAGACAAGCGAATGAGGGAAAAGTATTCTTCTGTTTGTTTTATGGTTTGGTTTTGGTGCTGGGAGACCACTTAGCATGCTCTACAAGTTATATACCATCCCCAGCCTGAAGCCATCCTGGCCTGTCTGTTCCTATAGCCTACACCTACTTCTATAAGGGCACCAAATACTGGAAATTCAACAATGAACGCCTGCGGATGGAACCCGGCCACCCCAAATCCATCCTGCGGGACTTCATGGGCTGCCAGGAGAACGTGGAGCCCGGACCACGATGGCCCGACGTGGCTCGTCCACCCTTCAACCCCAATGGGGGCACCAAGCCTGAGGCAGATGATGACAGCAAGGAAGAGGATGCGGGTGACAAGGACGAGGGCAGCCGCGTGGTGGTGCAGATGGAGGAGGTGGTTCGGACGGTGAACGTGGTGATGGTGCTGGTCCCCTTGCTGCTGCTGCTCTGCATCCTGGGCCTGGCCTTTGCCCTGGTGCAGATGCAGCGCAAGGGCACACCCCGCATGCTGCTCTACTGCAAGCGCTCGCTGCAGGAGTGGGTGTAGTCACCCGCCCGCCACCCGCAGCACCTGGTGCTCAGGTCCGCAGGGGCAGGCGTGTGGCTCTGAGATGCTTCCCGACCAGTGGGGTCCCCTCCTAGCCACACACATCCCCTGCCAGTCCTGCCCCCCGCCCTTCTTTATTTATGCCCAGGTGTCATTTTTTTCTTTGGCACCTTCTCTCAGCAATTGTTTCTGCTTTCCTGACTGGGGCCAGGTGATGCCTGGAGTTCTCTGGGTGTACCGCTCCAGACGGGGACTAAGGGACAGAGGCTTACCTCTGGAAGGTGGCAGAAGGTTGGGAAGCTTCTTCAGCTCTGGCTTTCTTCAGCCTGCACCTCTCCTCCATGACAAGAGCTGTGTTTGCCTTGAAGGAGCCCAGCTAGGGCTCTACCCTCCGGATTTTGCCTTAGGAAGAGCATCTGGCCCAGGGGCCATCCTGATTGCCTTGCGGCTTGGCTCCTTCTTAGGCTACTTCTGAGAGCCCAGAAGCCTGAAGCCCTCCCCCATCCTGGCCATCAGCAGCTCCCACACACCCCTGGGCCTGCAGCTCCTTTCCTCTGGGAAGGGCCCTGGACCTGTCTCACCAAGGACCAAAGGGAGCCTGCCGAGCTCCCCTCCCAATGCTAGGGACTAGCCTCTCCTTCCCTAGACTGCCCACATTGTCTTTCATCACACACACCCCAAGTCCCAGGATGCTGGGCACTCCCTTACCCTCTGGCTTCTGCTGTCCTCGTCCCAACCCTTGGAGAGATGGTGTTGGCAGGCACACAGACTAGGGTACCAGAGGTCCCCAGACAGTGCTTGATGGTATGGATGCCCACAGTGTCATAGACCAGGCTGTGGTCCTCCTTCCTTCCAGATCTCTCTCCCCACATGACACTACTAGGCACCGGCCAGCAGCTCACCCCCAAACAGAGACTGTATAACTCCCAAAGGAATCCACTGTGGCCTGAGAAGTCTGTCCTAAGGGTGAAAGGGGGCCCCCTTCTGTAGGAAATGGTACTGTACAGCTGGCTCTGGTCCCCTCTGCTCCCCGAAAGCCTTGAGCAGTGAAGGGCTGCCACCACCCAGATCCTCTGGGCCACCACCTCTCTCCGAGTAGTGGATTCTCATAACCTGGCACTGGAGGTGGGGACTGGGGGCGGGGGAGGGGGGCTCCAGCAGCACTTTCTGGACGTCACTTCTGTGGAACCTGAGAGCCAGCAAGGGGTGGGGATGGCATCCACCCCCATTGTTTAGTTCTGTAAATAATCTGCACTGATTAAATGGACAGCCGGCGAGTGTGGCTGCGTTTGTAAGCCTGGGCTGTAGCATGCAGCAAGGAAGACCTGCTTGGCAGGGTTGGGGCCAAGCTGGAATGCCGAAGAAGACCCCACTTCTAGTTTGGTAGGACCTTTGGGATGGAGTTTGGGGGTGGGGGGGAACACTGCAGGAGACTGAGGCTGAGAACTGGGTTTATGTGGCATTTGGTGGTGATAAGAGGACAACCAACTGTTTCTCATATTACTCCACACCCAGAGGGGGTGGAAAGAGCCAGGTAAGGCCACCCAGTCACTTACCTCCACTGGGTTTTAGGCAGCGTAAGGAGGTGGCTTGAACAAGAACTTGGGGATGGGCCTGGGGAGAGCTGGGCAGTGGGGCCACTTTGCCTCCAAAAGCTTTAAATGTCCAGAGAAAGAAGCACGCTACACCTGCTGCCTTGTCTTTGCGGGGGCAGAAAACCCCACCACAGGCCCCAAGGTTGCAGGAAGGAACTGGGGTGCAGTGGGTCTGGGTGAGATTGGTGAACTGGGGTCCACCTGAAATCCTGTGTCCATGCTTGACCCTAGACCAAGTCAGAGCCCCACTTCCATCACCCAGCAGGCTGGGCTGCCACAGCAAGGTCCCTCAGCAACACTCCCTCTCCC
>LOJH01067123.1:0-10261 GCA_001685095.1 Ellobius talpinus | reverse complement strand
TCAGATTGTTGGAGGAATTCTTGCATTGGCGCCTGCCCATCTCTTCCTTCAGATCTTCTCTGATGGATCTTCTGGTACAGGATCAGGGCCCCTTGCTGTCCAGGGACCTTGCAGACAAAAGGTYTAGCTTGCTGCCTGCAGGTTTAATGAAACAAAGGAACTCCTGCCAGGTTGCACTCACCACCCTGTCCCAGCCCCCAAACAGACTTAGCTGGGGGATCTTATGACCTGAAGAAAGGAAAGGGAGCCTGGGCACAAGCTGGGATCGGATAGGAAGAGAGAGGTAGTAGCCTGGGAGAGAAGCCCCCCTCCGATGGATCTTCTTGTCGAGTTTGTAATTCTCTGATTACAAATGAGTCTTTTAAATTTATTTTAGACCGTTTGCATTTTCCTGTAGACAAATTACTCATACTGTTTGAGATTCAATACTTTCAGATGTTTTGTGTTCTCACTGGTAATTTCTTCATTCCTCTTTCCGTTACACCCAGGCTGTTTGCAGCTTGATTAATTTTTTGGTGAGACTTAAAGAATGTGAAGTGTCTGTCCTGGCTCGCAATTCTGGTAATGTGGAGCTGGGGAGGGTACAGAGAATCATAGACTCCACATGAATTTATTTGTCTTTAATCACATATATGTTGCAATTTCATTGGCATCTATTTCTTCCAAATGATGACATTTTCAAGGCTAATCCTGCCTATGGAAACTATGCTGTGCAATAGCTTTCTCCACATCAAGCTCTACTTTCACCTTTCTCTGCTTACTATGTCACCAACCCTGTCTGTCTGTTTTTTAGTTTTTAAATACTGTCCTTATTTTATCTTCTCTCTTCTTGCCCCAAAAGGATATGCCTTGTAAATATCTGCTTTCATTTAGTTAGTGCAAGAACTAAACACAAATGAGCAAGCACACATCTTTATTGAGAATTCTAATCCTATTTAGCAGTTTGTAAAAATCTGAGTTGGCTGCCAGAACATTCTTACCAGGTTATCATCTATTAATAGGTATATTTGCACCATTATATCCCTCAGAAACCATCTCCACAGCAAAATATCTCAAAGGATTCAGCGTATCATGAGCTAATCTTTACCCCCATCAAACTTAGACATACCTCCATGTCTTAAGGCCTTCTTAAAGAATTTTAATAGGTGTAAATAATATGAGAAAGAGAAATGCCTTATGTAACTCTGGAAATATATATAAAATATACACAGGTAGCTAGATGCAAATGAAAGTATGACAAAAACTGGGAGGTGTGGCAATCATTACTTCTCTCTATATCAGTCAAAGATATAGCTTAGTTAGATAATCATAAATATTTCCTAGGTATAAAATAGTTTTTTATCCCTACAGTGTAATTCTTGGATTATATAGATGTGTCATCAGTTAAGAACATGTACTTCTTTTATAGAGTATCTGAGTTCACTTCCCAACACCCATGTTGTGCTGCTCACAGCAGCTTGTAACTCCACTTCCAGGAGATATAATGGCTTCTTTAGGCATCCACGAACACGTTTCTCTCTCTCTCTTTCTCTCTCTCCTCTGTGTGTGTGTCTGTCTGTCTGTCTCTCTCTCTTTCTCTCACACATACACTCATATATACACAAATTAAAATAACATAAATCTTTTTTGAAAGCATAAAATATGTGGTGTGGTTGTTTGACTGTAATTGCCCTTATAAAATCATAGGTAGTGGCACTATTAAGAGGTGTTGCTTTGTTGGAGTAGGTATGGCCTTGTTAGAGAAAGTATGTCACTGTGGAGGCAAACTTTGAGGTCTCATACATGTTTAAGCCATGCCCAGTACCTTAGTTCACTTCAGGTTGCCTGCAGATCAAGATGCAGGACTCTCAGTTCTCTCTATGGTTCCATGTCTGCCTGCATGCCACCATGTACTACCATGCTGATAATGTACTAAACCTCTGAAACTGAAAGCTACCCCAGCAAATGTTTTCCTTCATAAGAATTGCTGTGGACATGGTTTCTCTTCATATCCATGGAAATCTCAACTAAGGTGTATGGATATAAAAATATTTGCAAAATAAAACCATCTACAAATGCTTTCTAATTCTCAAAAACACATGTACTTCATGCTACTTTCCTCAATAAACCAGAACTGTGGCAATACTAATGTGCCTAAAAAACTTCGGGTTTTGCTTCATAAAAAGTTCTAAATCTCAAGATAAAAATTTTACCCAAGTATAATTTCGTAATAAGAAGCAGAATAGGTCCTGGGGCCACATATTATACAACACACCCTAGTTCTCTCATGATAAGGACAAGGACTTGGATCCAATTGGGTGTTACTCTCAATAACTGAATAATATGCAGCTAGCCTCCTTCAAGACAAGAAAAGGAACAGAAATGAACTTTCCTAGTAACACATCTATTTTCCCAAACACTACCTTTTCCCCCTTTTGTCAGCATTTGATCAGTCACAATGGTAACCTGGCACAGAGAATGTCCTCTAATTCATTTCCCATTTTGCCCTACAGAATATCAATCGCTCAGCAGAACCTGGTTATGACCCTGTCCTTGAGACAGTCTGACATAAAAGCCAATTACCACCACTGTAGGAAGGTATCTGCATGTAACTACTGGCACATTTATAGTTCTGCAGAAAACCCTGTCATTTTGATGGAGTTGGAATTTCTGTCACTACAGCAGATTGATACCATGAGAAATCATAACCGAAGGGAATACAGGAATATCAATTAAAATGTCAAATTCCTGTTCCTGATCTCAAAGTTGCAGCTGCTGTTTGCTATATGAAACCTGTTTTAGGTAAGTCTTCTCTCTTCTATTCTCCTTTCCCAGATTAGCTGTTTATTTGTATTGTGATGGGTATTCAGGTCACTAAAACAGACACGAAGCATCAGTGATGTCATTTATAAGTAAGTGTTTAAAGATATCTCTCATTAACTGGGTCTTCTGTAAAAGAAAATTGAGAAATAACTTTCAGATTAAAAAAAACAAATACAATATTTTAGTTAAGAAAAAGACTAAAAAGACATGCCTATTGCTGAAGTTGAGAAATGAAGAATGTAATACCTTGATCTTGATGATATGCTAGGGTTTTTCTATTCTGAGACTTCACTGTCCACCTCTACTTCCAAAATGAAAAGTGGCAAATTTAATAACACAATGCAGATCTTTTTCTGCTACTGTAAGGTCAGCATTTTTTGAAAACCTTTCCAATTTTTGCACTTAGATATGAGATTAAATGGGGCTCTGATAATATTTTAATTAGGGTTTTGGTCTTTGTTCACATGAGGAAGTTCAAGAGAGTAGCACATCTAGGTGTCCTATTAAAGTTAGATAGACTCTTGGAGACTACAAATTGAATTATGGTGGCTGTACTCTCCGATGCCATGGACATTGATCACAGGAGGTCAGGTTAACAGTGAGCTACAAGAGCCCATTCTCACTGGCTCTTCCCTACACTGAATAAACAGATGAGACTGTACAAGGCAGAAGGAAGGGGCTCTAACAAAGTTTGGCCACAGGAGGATTGCAGGACAGATAACAGCATCAGGTTTCTTCAATGATGTGCCAACATTGGCTAGATGGAAAATAGTGACACAGATCTGAAAAGGTGAGTTCCAACGCCAAAATCATGTTCTCAAAGAGACAGCAAAAAGCTTTCCAGAAAGAGGGCAAAAGGAGCCAGGATTCACCCATTTGTTGTCAAAGAGCAGAATGACTTTTGTAAGAGCACCTGGTTGTGATACACTATTTTAATAATATTTTTCCTCTCAAGAAAATTAAATAAAGTTTTATCTTAGTATTGCATTAATGAATCTATACAGTTAGTCAAAGAAAATAAAAGTTTTATTAAGCACAAATCATCAAATATTGAAATAAACCTTGCAAATAAGACTAAAATAAACAAATTATGCTAAAGTAATACAATTTTCTCGAGATGTTTTATACAGTATGCTGGAAAATAGAATAAACAATAATTAAAATATGATACATTGGAAAAGTTGAATTTTTAAATGTCAAACAATACATTTAGGGTGATCTGCAGAGGGATAATATGAAAATGGAACATTAGGGGAATGCTTAATGGGATACTAGATGAATTAGCATTTAATCTTTCATAGAAATCAATGGACTAAATGTGCAAACCTAGCTGTGGCATTGGCAAGCCCGTTTCCCTTACTTTTGAATAGAGTAAGTATTGACACATTCCCTTTAAGCTATGTGAATAGTTTATGAAACTATATACAACAGCAACGCATATCACTATATTCTGTTATATTCTAATCACTCTATCATTCTGTATCCCATCTTATTCCTTTATATATGGTTATATTCTGTTCATCGTTGAGTCATTTTAATGATTAATAAATTAAAATCTTCACTGCACTTGATCTTATTGTCCACACATTCATTTGAGAGCATACACCTCTCCTGTCAAAGGGTCATTCAAGCAGTTCCAAGAAGGGTACTAGAAGATCAGAGGAGATTAGAATCTAATGAATGCCTGAATCCTGCATTAAGAGCTCTTCTTACTCAAAATTCAGTAACAGAACATTTGCTAGGTGGGATGGGGAGGTATTCAACTAGAGAAAATGCTTGGGCTTCAACAATAATCCAACACAAACACATCATTGCAAATATCATTGTGATGCTTGGCTTTAATTGCCACAATCTAAATGCACCTGAAAAGATAATCACCATGCAGAATTATCTAGATCAGATTGTCCTGCAATTGTCTTTGGGGGGGTCTCTTTATTGATATGGAAAGATCCAACCTAAAAGTCAGTGGCATTTTCCTTGAGGTTGGGTCCTGAAATGTGTGAAAGTCAAGAAAGCAATGAAGCAAGTATGCATGTATGCATTTAACACTTTGCTGTTGATGGTGGATGCAATGTGATTAGTTGCTTCAAATGTCTGCTTCTGTATGTCACAGAACTATGGACTATACCCTGGAAATGTTACTGAAATAAATCCCTAACACCCAAAGCTGTTATTATGTCTGGATATTTTTATCACAACAAACATGAAGCCAGGGCAGGCATGGCATAGAAGTCATCTAAAGGTCACTAAGTAATGAGTAGGAGAGCTTTCTTTCTTCCATGTCCTCTGTCATCACTGAACATCCTTGTCCCCTATAGTACAGGAGGATCTGTGGATAACTGATTGGAACATGGAAACTGACATGTGTCAATCGACAAAATAAGTTCAACTTGTTTATCTTTTATCATAACTATAACTCTGCTAATCACTTAATATGTCTTTAGGTGTTTCAAAATTATTTTAAATTCATTTTTTTCAAAACAAAGCTCATCCTTCTCTTTTCTGACTAATCACTTATTGTTTTTCTCTAATCTCAGAAAAGAAACCTACCATACAAGCACTTATAGAATCAAACACAAAAGCTAGGATCTGTCCTGCATCCTCTCATCCTCTCATTCTTCTTTCCCATGTCATTATCTAGATCTCTAATTTACTTTGCTACTTATCAACTCATCAGTCATTCACTTGTTCCATTTCTCTCAACACCATTCTGGTTCAGCTCTTGTTAGCTCCTGCCTGAAATCCTTTAAGCATCAAGTTTATATACTCACTTCCAGCTCCCCTCTGTTGTCTCTTATTCCAGATTTATTTTTATTATTGAACCTAACCTGACTGTGATTATTTTGTGTTTCAAATCCTTCCTATTATCAGTTTAAACTAAACACTTGTTAATGGGCACTGCACAGTAGTTTTGAAGCATGGCCACTGCTTCCGCCCTCTAATTTTATGTGCTTTAACCAGCAGAGTATAGCTGACACTGTGGCTTTCAAATCTAGCTTGCATAAGGCCACCCATTTTCCTTCTTAGTGTGAAAATTGCTCCTCAGTGCTATGCTGCCATGTAAGAAATTGGTAGTGGTGGTGCACACCTTTAATCCCAGCACTTGGGAGGCAGAGGCTGATGGAGCTTTGTGAGTTTGGGGCCAGCCTTAGGTGTTTTTCTTGGTATCTCTAGCTGAGCTATCCTCTTATCTTCCAAGTTTAGCCACTAGACATGGGAATAATGAAATTGTCTCTTAAATGTAGGTCTTCAGGGTCACTTATGTATTTCTTCTATTCATGTGCTTCATTTCAGCAGAAACTCCAGACATGGTAAATGAGTAGACAGCTGCTCTCACTACACCATTTCAGAATTCCTGGCATATAATATGTAAAACCAAAATTTTTTTCTTAGTTATGTCACTGAGTAATGCTGTAATTTTACTCAGAAAAATAATAGAAATAACTTAAAAATCCCTTCAAGGTATAGCCATCTTTCAGTATCATATGGTTATAAGCATGGTGTAACCAATACTAATAATCTAATCAATGCTTCTTAGTTATTAGCATTGATTACATTAAATCTCAACACTCAACCTCAACATTCAATCTCATGTCAAAGCAATTATCACAGAATATCTCCTTAGTCTCTTTCACTATTCATATCCATAAGTGATGCTATTCTGTGTGTGTGTACTTGTATGCATATGCAACATGTTTATGTGTGTAGAGACCAGAGATCAACCTCAGATCTCAGATGCCTTTTCTCAGGACCTGATCATGTCTGTTGTTGCTATTCTTAGATGGTTTCTATTATTGTTCTGATACCTGCTGATAAAGCTAGACTGATTGGATAGTAAGTTCTAATGACCTGCTTGTATCTGCCTCCCTGATGGTAAGATACACATATGACACTATCTCTCTAGCTTTTATATGGTTTAGTGCTGAGGCTCCAACTCAGGTCTTCATGTTCTCACAGCAACAGCAGACTTCACAGATTCACTGTCTCACCAGTACTCTCAAATTATTATCTTTAATATGTCACAAATCTCTCAGCAGTTGCAAAGGCTACAATTTTATATTTGTCTGTATAATTTTGGTATTAATGTCTATTTTAACACTCAACATTATATTTAAGGATGGAAAGCTTATGCTCACTTATCTCAAGTATCAGATATTTATTGTTCAAAGTTGTAGCCACTGCTACTATTACAGACCCTGGCATATATCAGATGATCCATAAATATTTCATGACTGGGCTCTGATTTATTATGTTTGTTATTATTATTATCTGATATTAGGGATCAAGCTCAAAGCCTAGCATCTCTAGCAGGTGTGTTGAACAATAAAGACATTAGCTGAAGAAAAGTTATAATACTAAGTATACTGAATTATAACAGCTAGTCAAGATTACTAAGTGCTTGTACCCTGGCAAGATTTCAGAGTTATACTTGACCTATTTATCTTTCAGTACTCAAGAAGAGGGTTAAGTTTTCATGCCACTGGGTATATTCTCATGAAAATATATGCAAAACTCAAACTTGCTATAATGGATTTCAGAGACTATCTTAAAAAAAATCTTGGCAAGTGAGGTGTTCAGCAGTTCCCTGAGAGAATTGTGTTTTCTGGTTCTAGAAGACAAATTTGGAAGGAAATATTTGGTTGAAATAGGCAGGTATACAACTGCAGGAGAGAACAGAAAAATCTACCTAAATTTTTTATGTATGTAAGTAGTCACTTCCATTTAACAGATTTATTCTGCAAATCTGGTTGGGAAAAATGTACAAAGACAAGAGAATAAAGGAACTTTCATCATTGTCCTTTTACTTCTCTTTTTTAGGACAATAATTTTTTCCAGATATACAGGAATCTTTTTATTGATTTTTATTGAGCTCTACATTTTTCTCTGCTCTCCTTCCTGCCTCTTCCCTCCCCTTCAATCCTCTCCCAAGGTCCCCATGCTCCCAATTTACTCAGGAGATCTTGACTTTTTCTACCTCCCATACAGACTAGATCTATGTATGTCTCTCTTGGGGTCCTCATTGTGGTCTAGTTTCTCTGGGATTGTGATTTTTGAGATAGTTTTCTTTGATATACAGAAATCTAAAGTAAAACTTGTGTTCATCAAATATTTCTTATGTCAAGGAAATCTTTCATGGGAGCCCTTCCAATGGATTAACTCTTTCTAGATGACTACAAAGACTGAGAAAAACTGGACAGTTTAAAGATTGAGAAAATTACAACATTTCTTTTCAAAAAGATCTCTTACTTTAATTCTTCTACAAATAAAGGTGTAAAGAAAAGAAAGGAAGAATACTTTCATATACCTAGAAGTAGATTCATAAGGTTTGCTTCAGAATTAGGGTGTCTCTGTATTTCCCTCACTCCTTTATAGCAATATAACACAATAAGAAAGTTTGTGGAGAGGAACCAAACAAGAAGTTAACTACAAGCTGGGCGGTGGTGGCACATGCCTTTAGTTCAAGCACTCAGGAGGCAGAGGCAGGTGAATCTCTGTGAGTTTGAGGCCAGCCTGGACTACAAGAGTTAGTTCCAGGATAGACTACAAAGCTACAGAGAAACCCTGTCTCATAAAAAATAAATTAAAAAGACATTAACTACAACATTCATCAGGAATATAAAATGAACAAGGAACAAATGAAAATTCGGCCTATAGTCCTTTGTGGAGAGCTGCCTAGTGGGCTTTTCCTCATCTACTTTGATGTATTAATTGATGGCCACCTTGCTCAACTCACATTGGAAAGACATATTGGTGATATTTTGCAGATATAGCTTCTGATTTTACCAGAAGACACAATGTCACAGCAAATTCCTGATTCTCTGAATCTTATACTCTTTTCATCCACTCTTCCTCAATGTTTCCTGGGAGTTAGGCACATGGGTGTTTTGTAGATGTATCTACTGGGACTGGGTTCCACAACACCGTATTGGAATGATTGTGGTTTCTGTCTGTTGCAACGAGATATTTTCTTGACGAGGACTGAAAACTACACTTATCTGTGGGTGTAAGGAGAAATGTTTATATATTGTTCTTAGAAGATTATATTGATTTAGTAAATTAGTGGTTATAGATTATCATTCAGTACCTATGATTTCACTAGCACTTAATAGCCACCTACATTTCCAGTTTCAGTTATGGTATCCCTCTTGTCCAAGTAGAGAGTTGTTGGATACTGCCAAGGTTTGTGTACCACCCTACATTTCACCATCTATATTGTACCCATAGACTTATTGTGTCATATTGGTTCTTGATGTCACTCATAGAAATTATTGTAGCTGGGAAGCATTGTTGGTTGCTTTCCTCGTTTGGAAACTTTTTGTTGCCTTCTGCTATCATGAAAGCTAGTTCTCAAAGAGGGAGAATTCAGGTCAGTTACAGCTCAGGGGTCTCTGTTCCCCATGTCTGAACTACAGTGTATCTTCAGCAATAAAGACTTAACTTCCAGTTGGGCGGTGGTGGCACATGCCTTTAATCCCAGCACTCGGGAGGCAGAGGTAAGTGTATCTCTGTGAGTTGGAGGTCAGCCTGGTCTACAAGAGCTAGTTCTAGCACAGGCTCCAAAGCTACAGAGAAACCCTGTCTCCCCTCTGCCCCCTTACCTTCTAATTTTGTGGGATAAAAAATAGCAACAGTAACAGACTGTGTGTTTTGGGGAGTCTTTTAGACACCTCTGGCTAACAACCCATGTCTGGCACTGGGATGTTTGTTAGGTGATCTGTGACTCTTCAGAGACACTGTCAGCCCAGATGAGAAAAGTTCATTAAACCTATATACATATAGTTATACATTGAATTACATGCTTTATAGGGTTATAAATTTGGTTTGTTTTGTTTATTTCAGGTAAGTAGTGCTATGATTCTTTGTGACTTTTCAGTCATGTTTATTGTTATTTTACCTTCCTTCCTCTTTCTTTTGTATTTATGTCCAACCCCTTTGTCTAAGGAGCCTTCCATTTTGCCATTTCCCCTAGCAGGTCAGACTGTATCCTACCATTTCCTGTAGCATGATTAATAAAAACCCAGAGACTGATATTGGGGTTCAACTTTAAGGTTAGAAAAGCAAAACAGCCAGCCACTGACTATCACCTCTACCTCAGTCCAAAATGGTTATCTAGCTTCCAAGAATCTTCAGAATGAGACTGAATCTGAGAGCTGTCTCCTCCCATTTTATATTCCTCTTTAGTGCTGGGATTGGAGGTGTGCAAAACTACCGCCCAGTTTCTATGGCAAACTAGGGTGGCTACTAAGATTAGAGGAGTGTTGTAGTGAATGGAGTGGCCTGGCTCCAGGCCAAGGCTAGCTTTACCCAAAATAATTACATGGAAACTGTATTCATTTAAATACTACCTGGCCCATTAGTTTCAGCCTCTTATTGTCTAATTCTCACATCTTGCTTAACCCATTTATAATAATCTGTGTACCACCACGAAGTGGTGGCTTACCAGGAAGATTCTAACCAC
>LOJH01067122.1:0-10261 GCA_001685095.1 Ellobius talpinus | reverse complement strand
CTAGGGGCAAAATCAGCCACCTTCTTTAGTTCTTTAGGACAAGAACACTCTAGGAACTGAAGGGAAACGTGCCCTGTCACAAAGCAATAAATTAAGGTTTATGAAGACCTAATAAATGCTAGGTTGTCCTCAATTGTCATCTCACTTAATGTTTAGTCCAATCTCACTTAATGTTTATTCCAACAAAGTTAGCAGGGTACAGTGGCCCATGCCACTATAGCACTGGGGAAGCAGAGGCAAGTAGGTCCCTGTGAGTTCAAGGCCAACCTGGTCTACATAGAGAGTTGCAGGCCAGCCAGGGCTATGATAGGGAGATTCTGTCTCATAAAAACGAAAGAAAAGAAAATTATAAAAGTTGTTTTATCCAACATGTTTTAGAGAAGGAAACTGTGGTTGCTTACAAATTAGCACAACTACCGAGTGGACAAGCAGAGCTTTGGATCTTAGTCTATCCTATGCCCTGGATGAGTGGTTCTCAGAAACCCTCCCCGCCACACACACACCAAAGTGAACATCAACAGCATGATTAGTGAAGCCTAGAAATGCAAATTTATGGAAGTCAACCTAGTCCTACTGAAACAGAAATTTTTGGAATAAGCTTAAGCAATCTGCATATGTGTGTGCGCGCGCGCGCGCGCATGCGCGCGCACACGTGTGTGTGGAGTGTGTGTACATGTGGGTGGCTGAGTGTATGTGTGTGTGTAGCTGAGTTGGGAGGGTTGTGTTGTGTGCACACATGTGAGCACTCTTGCACATGTAGGTATGAATACACTCGTGTGTGTGCCTTTGGAAGCCAGAGAACAACCTCAGATGTCATTTCTCAAGCATTGTACCCTTGTTTTTTGAGACAGGGTCTCTCACTGACAGGTGACTTGTCCATTAGGTTAGACTGACTGTGCAGCAAGCTGCTGGTATCCTCCTGTCTCCACTGTCCAGCGCTGGAGCCAGAAACACACACCACTCACTATGCCCATCATCTCTTCACACATGAATTCTGGGAACTAAACTCAGATCCTCATGCCTGAAAGGGAAGTACCTCAGCAGCTGAGCCATCTCCCCAGCCTTGCAGGGTAGGATTTGTTATAGCTATTTTCACACTGAGGAAGCCAACACGGAGGATAACCATGCCATTTGTTGCTACTCCTGATACCAGTAAGAGCCAAATACTTTAGTGTATCTGACTCCACACTGCCAACTTCCGTGAATCCCTAGAAAGTTCTACATGATCAGTGATAGTGACCGACTGAGCCTGCGTCTATCCTAAGGGTCCTTTCCAACCGTAGTAAGCCAGAGTGTGTAGTTTTGAAGCCTAAATCTAGATGAATAATGACAATGAAAGACGGGGGTGCATCTAGAAGCCCAGGAGAAAGAGGTAAAAGTAACAAAAACAATTAGAAGGGAAGGAGACAATGAACACTAGTAAAAAGGTAATAACGTTTTAAACATTTGAAGATTGTTATCACTGTGCAATTAAAACAAACAATAGAAGTTAACTAGAGTCAGTTGAAGGTCTCCTGCTATCTCCTGTAAGGATAAAGATGACCAATTCTTGGCTCTATCATGGCTTTAATGGGTATGATCATGGTGACTGTGACATTCACTGAAAATAGACCGGGCGTTCCATTGTGTGTGCAAGGTTTCCAGGGAAATTGATAGAAGGAATGGTTAAAACGAAGATAGAATTACAACATTTGTTTTTTCTTTCTTGAAACAGGATCTCAGTCAAGTCCAGGCAGGCCTCAGATTCACAGAAACCCACCGGCTTCACCGGCTTCAATGGTGGGGTTACAGGTGTGAGCTACCTCATCCGAGTTAACATTTTGCTAAATACACGGGCAGGCGTCTCTCTTCTTGGGCACTGGTGCCAGTGTTGCGTGAATAAGTGACTTGAGCAGGACAGTGGCAGTGTGACAGTTAATGTGATAACCAAGACTGGTCCTGGGGGACTAGAGAGCAGCTGAGTGGAGATACACTGGACAAAGGGAAATCCAGAGCCTGGAAGGAAAGAGGCAGGACAGTGATGCTGTGTGATGCTAACATGCATTTTAGCAGGACACCAGTTTACAGTTACAAATTGCTTGTTTTTGACATTTTGCATCTAATATATTTTGGCTATTTTAGGCAGCTAAACCCAGGGGAAACAAACCACAAGTAAGAAAGGACTACTGTGTTCTGTCTTACATGTCTGTTTATTTTGAGATTTTACTGTATCTGGAACCTGTATAAAGAAATCCTGTCAGTTAATAAAGTAGGGAGGAAACATAAAATTAGTTTCAGGGCATAAAGAAAGAAGAAAAGGAGTTAGGGAGGGGAAGTAAAGGTGAGAAGAAAAAGACGGGAAATGGCTCAGTGGGTAAAGAGCTTGCCACGTAAGCATGGAAGCTGAGCCTAGACCCACGGAAAGCTGGATGCAACGGTGTGTCTGTAATCATGGACCTGCTGCAGAGGGATGGGAGACAGAGACAAGAGAAGTTTAGGGACCTTGTGGACCAGCAGTCTGGTGTATGCAGCAGCAGATAACAGGAGACTCTGTCTCTAACACAGTGGGAAGGCAAGGATTTTGATGTGTGCAACATGGCACAGTCTCTCTCTCTCTCTCTCTCTCTCTCTCTCTCTCTCTCACACACACACANCACACACACACACACACATGATTAGGAAAGAAATTGCTAAAATAAGCAATGGGTTAGCTTTTGGTTGTAGGTAAAGTTCTTCAATTCTTCTGTTATATCCCTGAGGGCTATTATTGCCTCAAACCAAGCTGTCTTTGATTTCTTCAGACTCTTGAACTGGTATAGTTTCAGACTCTCGTATAGTTTCAATGTTTATTAAAAATTCATGTTGAAATTTCATACCCAGTGCAATAGTATTGAGAGCTGGGGTCCTTATGGGGTGATTAAGTCATTAATCATATACCTTCCGGTATAGGATTAACGTTCTTATAAAAAGGGATTGAGAGTGGGAGTTTGGTCTCTTTGTCTTTCCACAGCATTTACCCTGTCACCAAGTGAAGATACAGCCGTCTTGAAAGAGAGAGTAAGTCTTCATCAGGCATAGACTCTGTTGGACCCTGGGCTTCTCCGCCACCATGACTGGGAGAAACACATTTCTGTTGTTTATAATTCCCCAGGTTACCATGCTTCTGCTGCAGCACTGGGAAGAGTCTAGGACTTCATTCCATTTCTTTTGGTTCAGTTTTACTGTTAGAAGGACATCCTGCTACCTGCAGGCCTGGTCCCCTTCCAAACTTGAAGGCTGGAAATGAAGTTCCGAGGTCCTGACTCGGGTGCAGTGTCATGAAAAAGGCCTGGAGTTTAGATTGAAATCACCAAGGCTCCTGCATTAGCAGGATGCACCCTTGAATGTGTACAGCCTGCTGTGCAAGGGAGTTCAAACACCATCCGGGCCATTGTTGCTAGTCTAGATTCAGTTTCTTATCTGAGGCTATTGTTGCTTGTTTTTTATAATAGTCCAAACAGGATTTAAACTTCCTAAAAATTAATCTGAGCATTTGTGAAAGTACATATTATATGTTGAACATACAGCCACAACCCTTTATCCTTCTTCCTCTCCCATCAGTCCTCTCTGGCCCCCTAAGATGGCTTTACTTCTGCTCTTATGCCATATACACCAACATGATTTCATGTATCACTACAAAATCTAGGACTCACAAAGGACAGAAAACATAGGATATTTATCTTTCTGGGACTGACTTAATTCACTTAATTGGCTCATCTCATACCAGCTTCATCCATTTTCTCAAAAATGACATGTCTTTATCCCCTCTACATGAATGACAAATATTCCACTGTGTAGATGTACCTGTGCCACATCTAAATCTGTTCCTGTCGGTCAGCTTCATAACTGAGCTGCTGTGACTAGTGCCGACGCTGATGTTCAAATATTGCTGTGATGTGTTGACTTAGAGGCTTTGGGGTAAATATCCCGGAGTGGCACAGCTGAGTCACATAGAAGAGCTATTGCTAGTTGTCCAAGGTGCTGCCATGTTGACTTTCCTAGTGACTGGGCTAGTAACATTCCCACCAGCAGAGAGTAGGGGTTCTCTCCTCACATCCTCAGCACAGCTTTTGCTGCTATTTGTCTTCTTCATGACCATTATTTTGGCCAGAAGAAGATGGAACCTCAGTGCCATTGTGATTTGTGTTTCTCTGATGGACAATGCCTAACTTGGATTCCTCCCCTCCTCTCCCTGGTTTATACCAGGCTTTCATAATTACCAAAAAAAAGGTGAACTAGCCAGCTATCAGAGTCTTGGCCGTCTAAGAGATACACAGACAATCTAAGAAACTGGCAACAGAGACAAGCCAGCAGGCCCAGGAGAGAGCCAGGAGAGAGTTGTGTGTCACAAACATCCCCTAAGTCATGCGTCACTAACAGATCTCATTTATTCGGTGCTCCTGTTGGGGTCTTGCCTGAGTAGTCAGTGAAAGCTCACGTCGGGAAGACAAGACTGCTCCCTCTGGAAGCAGGCCAGGCTCATTACTCATCTCTCTGCTTGAGCTGCAGCATCAGGATAGCAATTTGGAGACAACTGATCCAAAGCACATCAAGGTTGATTGCTGAGCAGATACAGTGGCAGCAACTTTAAGTGGTTCCTATTAGTAATGAGGATCTTAGACATTCTAATGCCACCCCAACAAGTCCCACCCCCAATGCAGACCACAAAGCAGAAGTTTCCCTGTGGATCAGCTTGAAGGGAGATAGGGAAAGAAGTGAAAGAGAGAGCCTAATGCAAGAGAAGATTTTTGTTTGTTTTTTTCCCTATAAAATGTAATTAGGTGTTTTCTTGCAAAGGTAATTAGTTGGTTTTCATTTTTTAAATTTTATTGATGCAAGTTTTAAATTTTCCTATCAAAGGTAGTTAGCGCAGCAAGGAATCACATGTCCTGAGCCTTCTCTGCTCTGTGCTGATTAGCCAGCTGCATCAAGTTGTGAAGTTGAGCTCCCACCAAGGGGATTGAGCCACACCAAGGGGATTGAGCCACACCAAGGGGATTGAGCCACAATCAGTCACCTGTGTCAGGGATAAAAGAAACCATCGCGGCCAAGTGTGCTTGCCAGTCTAACTGGCGTCCTGGTGCACCCTTTTTACAAAAAGAATTGCCTTGCCAAGCTACATTAGCTCTGTTGGTGTGTCCTGTACCAGGCTTTTTCTTTGGGGCCACCAACCAGCTCCCAAATCATGACACAGAGACTTATTAGTTTTCAGTGCTTGGCCTGGCTTAGGCTCATTTCTGGCTAGCTCTTTCACCTTAAATTTACTCATTTCTCTTTGCCTACCTTTTGCCTTGGGGCTTTTTACCTTTCTTCCTTCTGTACATCTTATGTTCACTGCTTCTTGTGTCAGGCCTGCGGCTGCCTGGCTGGCCCAGGACGAGTCCCTCTCCTTCTCCCTAGTTCTCTTCTTCTTTCTCCTTTTCAAGCCTGGATTTCTCCTATTTAGTCTCTCTGCCCGCCAGCCTCACCTATCCTTCTCCTGCAAAGCTACTGGTCATTGAGCTTTTTATTAGACCAATCGGGTACCTTAGGCAGGCAAGGTGAAACTAATAAAACACATCTTTATATAATTAAACAAACATCCTTACATCACTAAACAAATGCAGCATAAACAAATGTAACACATCTTTGCCCAGTTAAAATAAAATTCCACAGCAGTGTTCCTCTGCCTGACCCTGAGATTGAGAGGATTCTGTCTGTCTCTAGCACCTCCTCAGAGCACTGCTCAGCTCCAGGCCCGGTGCTTGTCCTTCTGGCACTCTCACCCCCATCTTCAATCTCCTTACGGATATCTGTGAGGTTGCTTCTGTGCTCCAGGTGTAGTGTGAAGTGCTTCATGTTTCATCTTGGGCAGTTAGCGACAGTGTGCGTATAAGCATTCTCATCCTCTTCCCTCTGATGCAGAAATGGAGGTCACAAACGTTGGGTGTCTTGCCCAAAGGTCAGGCAGCCCATCTGATGATGGAGCTGGGATTCAGTCTCTGGTACCCGGACTCCAGAATCTACTCTCTAGATCCCCGACTCATGCTATTCAGAGTGCGGTCTCCTGGAAAGGGACACTGGCAGTGGATGTGGGTAGCCTCCATCATCTGGTAGTGTGCAGAAAATGCAGAATAGCTAGATCTGCACATAGACTCACAGAGTAGAGAGCGGTTATCCGAGGCTGGGGAATGTGGGGAGAAAGGGTATAGGAAGCAATTGGTCAATGGGTAGTTAGAAAGGAAGAATGGGATCTGGTGTTCTAACGCACAGTAGGTGACTACAGTTAACATGGCCAGATTGAATATTTTAGCATAGTAGAAAAGAAACTATTTTAATGCTCTTACTATAAAAAACGATCAATAGATGAGATGGTCTGTATGCAAAATACCTGCATTTACATTTGATTATTTACCCCTCCACAGACTGTGTATGTGTGTGTTGTGTGTCTGTCTGTCTGTGTTTCATTGTATAGGTCAGAGGACAATCTCACGTGTTGGTTCTTGCCTCCTAAGACAAAACACCTTGTTTGCTGCTGAATATATGAGGCTAGATGGTCTGCTAGCTTTTGGGAATTCTCCTGTATCTACCCATCATCTCCCCTTAGGGGCACAGCGATGACAGATGCCATTGTGTCTGCTTTACACAGGTTCCAGGGATCCAGACTCAGATCGCCACACTGGCTTGGCAAATACTTTCCGCGCTGAACCCTGAGGGCATGCATCAAAACATCAATCGTACTGTGCCCCATAGATACGAACAGTTGGCCTTTATCCAGAGCGAAAGCAAGCTTAGAGGAAGGAATGCCATATCTCCAGTTCCTTTGCCCTGCCCACGCCTGAGAGGGCATTTGATTCTTGGGATTATTGAGCCTAGAACAAGGTCAGTGTGCCTCACACAGGCACTCCCACTGCTCTTTCCTTCTCCCTTATCTACTCACCACCCATAAATCACACCCTGACAAAGTGCTGGACTGGATGGGAACCAGGGAGTCCCAGAAGGAGGGGGAGGAATGGGTATATGCCTGGCCTCTGGGTGAGGCCAAGGCTCAGCTGGGGCCCATTACTTCTGCAAACCTGGAAATGGCTTGTCTTGCTACTTCCCCAGGCCGACAGGGTTTCCTGCTGTTAACGGGTCTGAGTGCCCAGCATCATGACGTTTTCCTTCAGTGCTCAAATCGTGACTGAAATGCCTGCCACTGACCTCTGGTGCTCAGGCACACTCAACAGTCTCTTCAGAAATGATACGGCACTTATCTGAGAATGAATATTCAGAATCAAAGAGCTCTGGTATTGGTTGAGGACACTAGGGGTCAGCTACTATCTGATCTCATAGCTCCTAAACCCAAAGTGCCATCTCTAGGTCTCCAAGAGCCCTTTTAAGTATGTCCCTTCATGCCTCTCTAGCTTCAGAGAATTGGACTCTGCCAGGGTCGGTCTTTTAATAAATGTTCTATCAAAATTTGCTCTCTCATTTTGTCATCCAGCCTGTGCCTGGACACCTCCAGTGTCAGGGATCTCACTCCCTAGCCAGGGACCCACTTTGAATAATGGGAAGATTTTTATAGTACTGTGAGCGCCAATGAGGCCAACCCTTGCCTCTTAGAAACATACATTGATTATCTGATTCCCATGCTCTATGATGGTTACAGTTTGGGACTTAAATGCCTCCAAAGGATTTGTGATACCATTGGAAGGTGGCAGAACCCATAAAAGGCAGATTTTGATGAGAAGAAACTAGATCACTAGGGTCATGCCCCTGTAGGAGATATGGGGGCCACAGTTGGCCTTCTCTCACTCTGCTTCCTAGATTCCATGAGGTGAACAGCTTTTGCTCTACCATGAGCTCCAGGCCATGATATTGTGCCTTCCAAACCAACAAAATGTATGTTTTATATATATGACACATGGAGAGAAAAGTGATCATTAGGAATTGGCTCACCAAGCTGGAGATTCCAGAAAGCCAGCTGTGCAAGTAACAAGTCAATCAACTCTCAAAGCTGAGACCTGGGAGGTTGATGGTAGAAAACTAAGCCAAGGACTGGGGAGATGGCTCAGTGGGCAAAGCACTTGCCGTGCAAGTATGGGGGTCATGCGTTTGGATCCCCAGAACCCACACAAAGTCAGACGTGGTAGTGCCTGCCTGTAACCTCAACACTCCTACAGGGAGATGGGAGGAGATAGGAGAATCCCCATAAACATGTGGGCCTGCTGGCCTGGCGTGTACAGCGGGGAACAAATACGGTGGCCAGTGAGGACTGAGATCCGTGGATGTCTCCGACGTCTACAAAGGCACCATAGCATGCGTGTACATACACTCATACATGAACACACACACATAGATTAAAGAAAAAATAAAGTCAAGAAGATGAGTGAGGTGCCCCACCTCAAGTAGGGTGACAGAAAAACTAGGGGCAAATTCCTCCAGATCTGCCTTCTGTTCTACCTAAGCCTTCAGTGGACTGGATGGTGCTTACTGACACTAAGGACATAACCTTCTCTAAGACCTCTGATTTGAATATCGAGATTATCCAGAAGTGTTCCATGGACAATCCTGGGAATACCATTCACTCTGGGAAGCCAGTCAAATTCACTTATGGAATTGACTATCCAAAGAATCAAGGACGGGTGGCAAGTGGGTTTCCAGCCGTTAGGAAGAGGAGTAAACAGAATGGATGTGCACTAAGAGCTGGGTCAGGTTCCCAGAAAGCGCTCTCTGTTTAGGAACATGTACCATAGCCCTGGTGTATGGAGTTCACTTATGGAGGTTGCTTCTGCATTGAAAATACGGTTGCAACTGACCTGATCATGTGATGCCTGCCTACACGGATGTCCAGAAATTGAAAAGGATACCTTACTTAGTGGATGCATAGAATATTTGTTTTTTTAACAGGGCTATGTCACTAATACCATTACAGTTGGCCTGTCTGTAGCATGTATCAGCACTTCATTCTGTTCTATGGCTGAGTAATATTCCTTTTATATAGATATACCACAGTTTATTTATTCATTCATCTGTTAAAAGTCACTTGAGCTGTTTCCATCATTTGGCTCTTATGTGTTGCTATAAATATTCATGTATATATGTGTAGCCATATATTTCATTTTTCTGACGACTGCCCTGGGAGGTTGATGGTAGAAAACTAAGCCAAGGACTGGGGAGATGGCTCAGTGGGCAAAGCACTTGCCGTGCAAGTATGGGGGTCATGCGTTTGGATCCCCAGAACCCACACAAAGTCAGACGTGGTAGTGCCTGCCTGTAACCTCAACACTCCTACAGGGTTTTTAAGGGACAACTATGACAGTCATTATGTACCAGTCTTCCATGGTTCCCCAACAAGGTGAAACCTCAGTACCCAGGCTGTGAGCAGTTCAGTAACACAGTCTTGATTTGTGCTCCTTATTGTGTGTCTTAGTCTCCCTACTTTGTTTCAAGGAATCAGTTTCAAACGGAGCTTCCAATATGTGCCTCTCTGGTTCTTCGTTCAGGCAACCCTAAGCAAGATACGATTCAGATATGAAAACCTATGTGTTCTAGGCTCATTTTGTTGCTGTGATAAAAACACTCTGGCCAAAAGCAACATCAAGGAGGAATGGGTTTGTTTCAACTTACGAGTTACAGTCCATGACTGAGGGAGGTGACAGCAGGGACTTGAAGCTGAGATCATAGAGTGTGACTACAGGAAAGATTGTCTCCTGGATATGGCATGGCAGCTGCACATATGAACACACGGTGGCTGTGATTACATGCACAAAACCTGTGTTAGCCACAGCCAGACCAAATCCTGGCATTGAGGGCAGAGCTAAGCACCCGTCGTTGTGGAGCAATTGGCAACTGTAAGCTGTTGGGAAAGAAAGGGTTCGTTTTCTCTGTGAATGTAGCCCCTGGTGAGTCATCTGTGATCTAGGAGAAGGCCACCATCCAAGAATATTTTTGGTCAGCACAAACTGGTCTTGAAGGGTTTTTGTTTTGTTTTTGCTTTTTGATACAAAATTGGGTGGGGAGTGAAGGAGGTGAATCTGGAAGAGATGGGGTGGTGGTGACGATGATCGAAACACTCTCAAAGAACTCATTGAAAAGAAACCATGGAGGAGCCCTGCTTGCTGGCTCACTCCCAGACCCATGTGAAGGCGTAAGTCATAAACAATCCCACACCAGTTGGGATTCAAAGGGGTATTTATTTTAAGGGTAAAACTTACAAAACACCAACAGTCAGGAAAAGGAGCCTAGTAGCTGGAAGCAGAGCCGGAAGCCAGAGAGCGAG
>LOJH01067121.1:0-10261 GCA_001685095.1 Ellobius talpinus | reverse complement strand
GCTACCACTGACCAGCTAGAAAATCTTTTTATACATATATCTGACAAAGAACTTGTTTGCAAATTAGAGCAGGAACTCTTACACACCCTTTAAAGAAAACTGGATAAAGGGCTGGAGAAATGGCTCTGTGGTTAAGAGCACTGGCTGCTCTTGCAGAAGACCCAGATTCAACTCCTAGCACCCACATGGTGGCTCACAACCATCCTTAACTCCACTTCCAGGGCATCCAATGCCATCCTCTGACTCCTTTGGGTACGAGGAATGCACCAGTAGACATGCAGACACACAAGTACAACACTCATACACACAAAAGAAATCTAAAAATAAAAAGGAGGCAGAGCAACAGGGACACAGGACAGAAACCGGCACCATATTGATGAGGGCCAAGCACAGACCACCCACATATAGGACAACTTACCAAGAAAGTCAAGAGTACACCCAGGGACACCTACAGATGGGCAGAGACTCCAGAGGAGCAGTGGTGCCACCACCGAATTCAAATGCATGTGTTACTATAGGGAAGCCTCGCCTCAGAACTGGCTTAACTGGCTGGCAAGATGCTCAAAGATTAAGAGTGCGTATGCTCTTGCAGGACTCAAATTCGGACCCTAACACCCATCTCAGGTCATTCACAACTGCCTGTAACTCTAGCTCCATGGTGACTGGGTGCCTCTGGCTTTTCATGCTAATGTGCACATACCCACACAGAGAGACACACAGATACACATAATTTTAAAAAATAAATCTAGAAAAAAAATAATAAAAATTGGCTTAAGATGATGGATGTGGAAGTTTATAGTTATAATCCCAATACTTGGGAGGCTGAGGCAGGAGACATAGGCCAGCCAGGGATACATAGTAAGACCCTATCTATCTCAACAAAATGGAACAACTGCCTAAAGTGGAAATCTCAGGATTCAAGGATTCAAAAAAGGAGGCTATGGGGAAGAGCCCTGCTAAAGCCAAGCCTAGAACCAAGGAGGCACCACAATAGGTGTCTAAAGAACCTCAGGGGAGCCATCTTGCTGGGACAGTCATATGGGCCAGCACTGCCTTTACTTACCCCAGCTGCAAGGTATTGTCTTTAATCGGGAAGCAGATCCTCCTGCAGCAGCCAGCAACACCCCTACCTATGCTAACTTTCCTTCTTGGGCCCCATCCTGTCAAACCAGTGATAAAAGCACCCCTGTTGGGTCCCTCTATGGGCCAAGCTGGGGTCAGACTACATGTCCCTGCCCAGGCCAAGAGTGATCAGTGGGGCATCTGCAGACAGATGCACCATAATGCAGCTACCCCCCTCTTCTCTTGGGGGGGAACACTCTCTAAGAGGCACCAAGCCCCTGAGCCATTCAGGAGAGTCTTTCAGTAAACTGTATATCATGCTAGGAAAATTGAGACATGGTAAGCAAGACTACCCAGACAGGAGCCCTCCTCAGCACACTGACTCTGTGCAGGCCTGGGCAGTCCAGCCAATTCTATGGTAGCAATCTGCCATCGCTCCCCTTTCAAACCCCAAGCACCACCTTGTGGGTTTCTCTTGGTAAGCAGTCAGGGTAATCATGTCACTATGTGCTGGGCAAGTCCCAACAGTGTCCATCCATGGCAAGGAGCGCGGACAGTGGAGACAGCTCTGTGGGTGGCCACAACTCCCCCTAACTTTAGGCAGCCCTCACGTGGTGACCCACAGGCATGGACACCAATGCTCCTGCCTCAAAGAACAGTCAGGAGAATGGGCAGAAGCCAGTAGTGGGTACCCTCGGAAGGAAGATGGCATAAACACATCTGCAGGGATTTGACTCAGACTTCTAGAGAGCAGCAGCTGGCAGCAACATGAGCATTTTCCAGGGTACAGGGGAATTGGCCTTGCCATCAGTGCCTACTGAAGGGTTGAGGGAAGGCACAGCACGGGGAGCTCGGTGGCCTGGGTCAGGATTTCCCATGGGACAGGACAAGGAGACCTGCTGGTGTTGGCCATTGCTATGCTCTCTTGGTCTAACTACCCTAACCTTCATCCTGCCCTATCATAGGAACCTCCTTAAGTTGGCATGACCTTGACCTGAGCCACAGCTCAGTAACTACTATGGTTCCCAGAAAGTGAAGCAGCAGCATGCCTGTTTCTACCACTATGGGGTGGGGGGATGCAGCGCAGATTTACCCCAGAAGATGAACAGAAGGCCTTGCGAGTAGAACCTGAGCACAACCAGGTCCCTTGGTCTCCCTAGACCAGATCCCACACTGCCCCGCTGAGTCTGCGGCTGTGACTAAGGCAGCCTCCTCACTCTTGGGCTCACTGTCTGGTGTAGACAACACAACCCAGACCAGAGCCCTGAGAGCTCAGATAAGCTTCCTGTCCCAGGGAAGGACNGGGGGGGGGGGCTTGGGCTGTGGCTCTGTCTATATCCTTGGCTATGTGGGATCCATGGAGCATCAGTCTCCTGCTCTTGAAGCACTGGCCACTGCCGCACTGGAGGCAGACAACTGACAATCTCTCTAGCTTGGGGAGCATGGCTCCAAGAGCGTACAATTGTGTGTGCTTTACTCCTGGAGAGGAAATTATCAGCAGCCCAAAGGGAGTGACATTGGACATCTTCTGCCTGTCCTCTCGTTCTATGACTACGTGTCTATCCCAAGTGCCCATTGCCAGCCAGCACAGCAGGGCCCGGAGCAAGTTCCTCTGCCTGCTGCCCTGCTATCAAAGTCTAGGGCACTAGAAGGGTTACCCTCTGTAGGCTGAGATAAGTGGAGTGGGCAGGGAGCAGAGAGGGGTATCCTGCTGTGTAAACTGAGACAGTCAAGCCTGGGAGGGTGGGTGGAGCTCTGTCCTGCTACAGAGCTTCTCAGTGGCCTCGCTTCTAACAGCAAAGCCTGACAACTAAGATCAGAATAGGAGTCAGAGGGAGGGGACAAAAATGGCTCAAGGCACAGCAGGGCTGAGTTATGAGGTTGTCTCATTATTTAGGGAGGTGGTTAAGACAAGGTCTAATGTATCCCAGGCTGGCCTCAATCTCCCTATGTTGCCAATAACCTTGAAGTTCTGAACCTCCTGCCTCCACCTCCTAGTGCTAGAATTACGGGGGTCATCATGCTTGGTTTTAGAAATGCTGTTTTGAGTGGTACAGCAAGGCACACTGTGAACGGTTCCTAAAGAAAAGGGTGCCGAGGGGGGTCCTAGCAGCCATTACACACAGGACACACAGTGCGTAGCACTGGCCAGCCCCTCCCCTGGGAAACTGAAGCCAAAAAGACTCTTCGTAGGAGCACCTGCGAACAGTCCAGAGCACAGTAGCTCAGACTTTGGCATCTTGCCTGAGCAAGGAGCAATGGGCGACCAGCCCCCAGGTGGTGGGCACAAGTCTATCCCCAGGCAAGGCCAGACCCAGGGAGCCTGCAGCTCCATGGTCAGTCAGGGCCAGGTCTTCCCTACTTGCTCATCCCATGGCTTGTTTCCCAAGTACGCCCAGGGTAGCAACGTCACCACCAATAACCTAGATTTTAACCAAGAAATCGCACACCCCCTTCTCTGCCCCACTTACGGGCCTGCTGAGGAGAAAGACACAAGGAAACCTAGACTGTGCACAGGGGCCAACAGAGCAGGGCCGGCCCCACAGCCTGATTTCCCGTACACTCACCACAAAATGGGTCAGGCAGGATTCCCTCCTGATACCCAAGCCCCACAGAACAGCCTTGGTAAGATCTCTGCCCACAGCCCCTAAAACTGAGAACTGTCTGTGAACCAAGAGAGCTGAAGTGTTCCACTCTGCAAAACCTTCCAAGGCCACTGTCCAGCTGGCTCCTCAGAAAACCTGTTGAAGCAACTGTCCCTGTGCAGGCAAGGATAAGGAGTCTGACTGGTCAAGCATCGAAGAGCAAGTTCAACACATGGATACTGCATATTATTTTGCTCCGTTCCCACTCTCCCAAAACTCCATAGCCAAAGCTACCCCAGGAGGCAGGGGCTATACAAGGATGGTCCTGAGGAACGAGTGAGATCTGACCCTTTCCTGGCTCCATGGAATCCCAGTGAGCAGACCCCCTGCAGAGTTGTGTTCAGCCATCAGTGTGGTGTGGAAAGGAGACTATAGTAACAACTCCTACACTACAGAAACCGCCAAGCCTTGGGGTCCCGGAACCAAAGGTTTTTGGTCCTTTCCTGGCCTCCTAACCGGTGGTCAGCAGGGGTGGAAGACCCCACACACTGGTGGATTCTCTGAAGTAGGCCTGTCCACCCTGACCAGTACAGTGGCTAGCATGCATCTTGCTATCAGGAGAAAACCAGCTACAGTCCTCACCATGAAAAGGAAACAGAATTTATCTATGCAGATCCAGGAAGGCCAAAGCCCAGTCCTGAAACACTTATGCAAGACTCATTAAACCCGAAGGAGACTCCTGGGCCAGAGACCTTCAGCTCTTTCACTTGTTCAATGCCAGGCAGAAACTCTCTGCACACTCGCTATGCTACAACTCTGGAAGACTAGTGTCCATCGCCTCCCGCAAAGGGTCCAAGCTCCTGCCTAACTCTTCCAGGCCACACCCTTTGCCTACAGCACAGTGATTCTACACACCAGGCTGCCATCATCATACAGGCCCACTCTGCAACATGCCCTCTGTAGGCTGTTTGCCAGGCCCTGCCATGTGTTACCTGCATAGTTTCCTGTGGCCTTAATGTACATCTGGCCGTACTGCTCCTCCACCATGGTATCATAGGCCTCGTCATCCTCCTCATCCTCCTCGTTGTGGTAGGAGGTGGGGCTGTCAGTGGTGGGTAGGCTGCTGGCCCCAGGACTGGTCCGCTCCCCCTGAGGATAGGGTACCTGCTGGATGTTGGGGATGAGAGTGGCCAGGCTTGGCACACCATAGTAAGAGACTCGAGGCAGCTTTAGAGGGGCTGTGCCAGGTGTCCCTGCAGCTACTGCCACACCATCTCGAGGGCCCGTCTCCAGTGGGCGCTTAGAAGCCAGGCCCGGGCCAGTGGCAGGCGGCATCTCCATGGCTTCATGTTTTACACGGGTCAGAAGCGGGATGGGCACAGAAGGGGATGCGACATAGGCAGCAGTGGCCGGTTGCAGCTGATTGCAGGGACTCTGGGGCTCTGAGCTGGCATCCTCAATCATGGCGGTCTGCGAGTCACAGTGGGGTGAGCTCACCTTGAACATGAGGTCTGTGCCCCGCTCTACGATGTGCTGGATCTGCAGGAAGCCTGCTGTGTACATGACCACGAGCTGTTCACTGGCGGCCATGGTGAGCTTGCCCGTGTAGCAGAAGGACAGAATCTGCTGGAAGCAAGCAGGCGGCACAGTGCCCGGCAGCTCGAAAGCACTCTTGCTATTACCACTGAAGAGGTCTCGGAAATAGAGGCTGCTGGCGGCCAGGACGGCACGGTGGGCCTTGAAGGCCTGGCCCTTGACCACAATGGACACATCACAGTAGAGGCCCAGCAGACGCTGCTCATTCAGACAGCCAAGCACTGTGTTCCCGAAGTTGGGGATCTCGATGTGCAGCATCTGAGACATGGCGGGTACCGGGGTTGGGTGGGCTTCAGACTCAGAGTGGGGCAGACTGGATGAGGCACATCTGTGGGGGGAGGGGACACTGTGGTCAATGAACTGCCAGAAGCCCCCATCCCATCTAGTAACCAGCTCCCAGCCTCTGACAAGGAAGAGGACAGTGCCCTGCTCAGGCTAGAACCCCCCCCACACACACCAAGGGCTTGGGGGTGAGCTGCTCAGAATCTAGACCTTGGCTTGGAAGCAGGACAGAGATCCTGAAACTGAGTCCCTACACAGGCACCTCTGTCACCTACCCCATCCTCAGGCACCCATGGAATGCTCCCAACAACTCTGGGGGGAGGGTTTCGTCCTCCCATCTCTGCAGAGGACACCTCAAAGAGGCCTGAAGCCTCCAGAGAACAAGACAGGAGTGAACTAGACAGACAAGTCACCCACTGGTTGTGATGGGATGGGTAAGAAGAGGACGAAGCCCAAGATTGATCTCAGGGACTCCTCTCTAGAGGGAAAAAGTTCCCTCTGAGCCAAGAAGCCCCTCACTGCACTGCTTTCCTTGGGAAGAACGTCCCAGAGCAGAGAGAGCTTTAGTTTCAGGTTTGTTTTCTCTTTGCCGGCTCAGCAGCCTACGGAGGGCACTCTGAGGAACTGCAGAGCAGGTGCCCTCCTCCCACATATCCCTTGCTCAGCTTCAAGCTTCCTCTGACGGACAAGGAGGGACGAGGAGCATTAGGAAGGTGGACTAAGGCCGGGAGAACTCTGTGGGCTCCTTCCTCCACTCTACCCTTGGGGACAGACCTCTTATCTGCCGGGTGGAAGGGCTATGGTGCACTCTGTGCTTCCTGGCGGCTCTCCGGCTCCCCAAACCCAGACCCAGGTCCTGAGCGCCCTGAGGGATGCAAAAGGAGTTGGCGCTTGTCGCAGAGCAGCCTGCGCCTGTGCGCCCTCCCTCCGCCCCACTTCCAAAACTGGCCAATCCCTGCTGGCTTGGTCCCAGCCCAGGTAACTAGAAGGGTCTCAGGACTAAACCCGCCAGGGGGCAGGGGTGGGGGCAGGCTGCCGCTGTTTATCAGCACAGGACACTGCCGAAGGCGGGTGGGGGTGGCCGGAGAAGGCGCAGGCCCTGGCCCAACTCGGCAGAGCCGCACAAAGGGCCGCTGTGTCCCGCGGAGGAAAGTGCGGGCGGCCGCAGAGGCGCCGGGTGGCTGGAGAGGAGGGCGGAGCCACCCTGCGCCAGGAGTTGGGCAGGTGGGCGCAGCGCCGGGGTGTCCCGCAGTGCCCCCGCTGCAGAGAAGTTGCTGAGCTATCAGCCGGAGAGGAAAGACCTACCTTTAGCGGCTGTGGCCGGCAGCAGACACTGCCCGCTCAGCCTGGCAGCAGGCTCCCGCACGCCGGCCCGCCAGCTGCTCGGGGAATGCAGCAAGGAACCCTGAGGTGGGGAGGGTGTGAGGAGCCCTGCAGGAGGGGTGGGGGTGGCAGAGAGCTGGGCGCTGGGCTCGGCGGCCACAGCTCAGCTGCACCCAGGCCGGCTCTCCCGGGCAGCGCACAGCATCTCAATGAAGCAGCCGGATGCAGACGAACATCCAGGCAGCTCTCGGGAATGAATAGCCGCCTTTGATTTGGGAGCTGAAGTAAATGCCAGCTTCCAGCCCCAGCTTTAAAAACAGTGGCGCGTTGGTGCCAGAGGAATGCACGGCTCCGGGTGTTGGTGCAAGACAGACTTTTGATGACTCACTGCAATGCAAACAAAGATGGCAGAAATACTGTACTGTACGTGGAGAAATGCTTTGTGGTGCCACGGCAACTGAGACAGCTTAGAAATTTATAGTGCAGTTTTGCATATGAATTACCCAGTAAACTGCCTCTCTGCCATCCTGTACAGACCCAGTGTCAAAGCATTTAAACTATTCCAAACAGTCTGCAGAGCTGGCAGGGCATCTAGCTTAACTCTTCCTGGGTAGCGAGAGGCTGGACAGGAGGCAGGGCAGGGGGGCTAGGGAATGAGGAAGGATGGATGGTAGAACCAACGTGGGGAAGGGGTTCAAGCTCAGCCAGGAGAGGGGGAAGCAGGAAAGAGGATGCCAGAGGGGTCCTAAAGAGGCACAGACTGGGAAGGGGCAGGACCCTGGAGCTATCTCCCCCACTTCTCCTCAGGGCCTCAGAGCCATGTATCTGGGTACCCTGATGGGCCACAGTAGGCCCTGTGTGTCCAGAACTTTGCCCCTAGCCCACCCCCATCTTCTTATCCCTGAGTGATTCTTTAAGAAAGGAACTCTGTGTGGCCAGGCAGACCCCTGCAGAGCTGAAGCTTGCCTGCTCTTTGGTCTCCCTGAAACACATCTTGGAAATGAAGACCAGCTATGCAGCCTGTCTAAGATGTCTCTTTGCCCTTTATGAGGTCTTTTTCTAGGAAGGCGCAGCCACGCTCTGCTTGTGCAAAGGGTAGGCACCTCCTAGAGGCTTACACCATTTGCTTAACTGCAAGGGCCTTAGGGAGAGCTACAGACACAGCCTACATCAATTTCCCTCACCTGTCACTAATGTGCTTCCAGAAAAAAAAATTCCACCTGCAAAGCTGGACAGGGTCAAGGTAGCAACGGTGATGTCTACTGAGCAGTGCTATCAAGGTGACACAGGCTGGAAGGAGGTGGCAGCATTAATGGTCCCTCATTCCCAGTGTACCCTCCAAGGCACCAAGATAACAAAAAAGAGCCATCTGGCACCTCCCTATATACACACTGTGGGCTCCAGACAAAAAGCCGCTGAACAGAGATGGGAGGAAATCCAGGTGTGGAAGCTGCTAGCAGCTCAGCTTGCAAAGCCCTCCAAGCCTTTCTCCAAATCTTCTTTACCTCTTAAAGGAAGTAATGAGGACCCTCGGGATGGCCACGAGGCTCACTGGGACTTGGAAGCTATTAACTAGTGTTTAGGCCGGCTGAAGGGCTGTTCCAAGGCCAGGAGATCCAAGGTTTTACAGGGTCACCTCTGGGCCATACCCTACCCAGAACAGACCCTCCACTTTCCTACTTAGGAAACCTAACAAGTAGGCTTATAAGTCTGTCTTGGGCAGGACTAGGCGTGCTCAGGGCTGTATGGGCCACTGGCTGGCTGCTGGGCCTGACTAGAGAGGATTGTGCTACTCAGGGACATAGCACAGAAGACAAAAGGGCTTCAGCACCCACCACAGGCAACCCCAACCAACCAGAGGCTCTCCTGAGACCTGGCCAGGGGGACAGAAGCCAGCAAAGCTGCATATTACCCAGCTCCAGTAGGGTCCCAATACCCAGAGCTAAGCTGATCAGTAACCAGGTACAAAGAATCAGAGGACAGAGTAAGCTCCTGGGATCAGCCCCTTCCAAAAGAATGGGCCCTGCCTGGCTTGTGGGCCAAGTTGAAATTCTATGTCCTGCCAGCATCAGCCATTTCCTACGACCTGCAGTCTCAGGTGTCAGCTGTGCATTGGGGGTCAGGGTGAACTCTGGGGAAGTTACTGAGCACGGTATGAGAGCGACTCTGTAAAGTCTGCAGCGTGGGCCCGCTACTGTGTAGACTGACGATGTCTATGATTCACTTTGACCTGAGCAGGTGAGGTATTTGTGTCCATACCTCAGGGGCTGGTGCCCAGGACCTGGGCCAGTCCGGCTCATGTAGAAAGGGGGCCATTATTCTCCCAGAAGGTGATGAGGCCAACCTGGTCCCCAGGGACTGAGGACAACTGGCTCATTTGCTACCTTGTCCTCGGGTCACCTGTGCTGGCAAGGCTGATGCCTGCACCCAGCCTGCGAGAACCAGACTGGGGCTGGTTTTAGGTTGCTTTCTTAGAAGCCTTGGCTGGGGCAAAAACAAAGCTGAACTTTAGGAGAAAAGAATCAAATAAAGGCTTGGCTTACGCTCCAGAACAGTGAAAGTAAGACTCGCCAGGGCTGACCCCAGGCTGCAGCTAGAGGATGAGGGAGCTTTGCACCTAAGTGTGCCAAACGGCGGCTTGGTGGGAAGGCCAGAGCCTGACTCCAGCACCAAGGCCTCCTCTCTCTACACTCACCCTGTGTAGTAGCTGTGCTTATCTGTAACCTCTGGACTCTTCTGGAACTCAGTTTCCCTGTTTCCCTCCTTGACCAGTAGGACTCTCTACTGTGAGCTCTGCTATATCTGTTTGCTTATGGAAATTTCTAGAGTCAAGTAATAACTTGGCAGTCTTTGCCTTTGCTTACCCCATCCATCCTTAGGGTGTCTGCACTGAGAAATGATCTCTGCATAACCACCTTCAGGATGGACCCCACTTTGGGAAACCCAAGAAAACATCCCAAAGCCAAATACAACCCCTACTGCTAGTCTCACCTTTGGTACCTTGCCCCACATAGCAGAGACTCTTGGGAGTTCCCAGAAATCTCCAGAACAGAAGATGGGTGAGGTCTTTGTAGATAATTCCCCAAGGGAGGCTAGGGTCCTAACAGTCCCTTGAAAGCACCAAAACCAACAAGTAGATGTGGAAAGCAAACTGATGAGGGGGTATTAGGGACAGAGGTGAAGGTTCTAGAACTACATCCAGATACACTCGCACACAGGGGCCAGGCAGTGTATCACCAGAGTTCAGTTTCCAAGCAGAGGAGATTCATTCATGTCCAAAGAAAGATTCCAGTGAGAACAGATTTCATCAACACAGCACTGGTGTGGGAGAATTGTATTCTGTCAATCATGTATTTTTGTAAAATACTGATTGGCCAGGCAGGAAGTATAGGTGGGTCAACCAGACAGGAAGT